>CM042243.1:24078069-24140569 GCA_023566225.1 Romanogobio albipinnatus | reverse complement strand
TTTTCATTAAACCACTGTTGAATAAAAATGAATAAAAAGCAATTTTGTAAAACTGCTGTACCGAATCCATACCGAACCGAGACTTCAAAACCGAGGTATGTACCGAACCATCAGTTTTGTGTACCGTTACACCCCTAATGAATGACGCAACACAATTATGTGCAGCGCCGCTGCAGTCACCACACGCTGTGTGTAGGGCACCAAGTGCTGAGGGGGCACCAAAAGAAGACAAGTTTTGATTATGCTGATTTGTCTGACTCCGCAATGAGGCTTGTGCGTGTGTGTGTGTGCGCATGTTAGTGATGCACGGTTCTCGGTTATATCCACTGATTGGGTGGGCCAAGTAATAAAAACAAATCCAATCAATCGCGGGTGGATGAGAGAAATCAGTGTTTGTTCATTTTATCAAGCCCTGTGGGAAGAATCATTCCTTTTGCCATTTTCCTCACACGCTTTGAAGCTCAATATAATGCGCAAAGCGCATAAAAACCGAGCGTTCCATGACATAGGCTCAAAACCAGGGTAGAAAATAGCCCATAACTTATTAATTATGATGTTTTTGAATGTAAAATCCATGCAAACATCATAAGTTGACCTCAGACAATAGTAGAATTTTTTTTTAAAAGCCAGTTCATGACCCCTTTAAATGTTCTGTTTAAATCTAAACACTCCACCCAACCCATCTATGGGATATAAATACCCTCAGCACTTTAATTTACAGAATCCCAATTACTAAACTGCAAGAAGAGCTATTCTGTATTGAACCTTAAATGCATACCTCGGGTCTTTAGCGACCCGAGACGTCATTCAGTACTCTCCTCCTCATTCATTTTTTAAAGTTAGACATCATCCTTCTTAGGATTCCTCAATCAATCCATTTTAAACAATATAACAAGAAGAAAAAATATATATAATTGAATGCCTGTTTTTCCACTAGTTTTTTGTCAAAATTGTACAGGGTCGTTAACGACCCGAGGTGTGTAAGATTGTACGCATTTTTTACTCTGCACAATAATAAATAAATCTATAATGACGAAATGAGTGCAATTCACCATTAATTCACAAGGTGGCAATGTCTGCTACACAATGATGAAGTGACGTTTCACTCATTTACCTCAGACAGAAAACGAAACAACAACAACATATATATATATATATATATATATTTATTTATCTGCAAAACTTGAAATGGCTCAGCGATTTACTGCAAAGACAGTACTGAACGCAATAAAATATTAGGGTCACATTCACTTAATGATGGATCTGGTGAAGGAAGCTGTCAGTGATCAAAATATTTATTTTGAAGACGTTGAAAATGAATTTTGAGGATATGCGTGAGATCGTGAATATGAGGGAAATGCTGAATGTACTGGGAAATGAGTTCTGACGAGGACAGTGATGATGGTATAAAACATTTGCTCAAACTGAACCCTTCCAACCCTTCCCGAAATATGTTTTATTTTATTCTTCTGTAATTGTTACTCAAATATCAGGAGTTTTATATAGTATCGTGACAGGTATAGATCTATCCATGTTAGATATAGATCCGGGTCGCTAAAGACCCGAATATGTAAGAATGTTTGGCAAAACAGTCATGCATTTAAGGGTTAACCATGATAACTCAGCAACAGCTCAACCACTTGACTTCAACTGTACCTGATTTCATAGTTCTGCATCTTGACAAACCAATGAGCCACAGTCTAGCTTTACAATGAAAAAAGTCTCTGACACATGACCAAAGATATAGTAAAATATTTAACATGGTTAGATTTAAGCAACCGATAAATGTTACTACGAGAGACGATTAACAATGGGGCCACTTCATGGACGCTGAGTTACAAGTTTCAATTTCAGATTATCTAAAATCGAAACAAACCCCTTTGTCTTTAGTCTGAAAGTACACAAAATAGTAAGTTATGGACAGCTATACATGCTAGCATCTCCATGAATAAACCAAAGAGTGCTGACACACAAGCATCTCACCCAACTGCTTTGCTCCAAGTTGGGAAAGCCGGTTTAGCCGTAGTCCGGGCGCTCAGTACCGGATGCTCACGCAGGCCCCAGTGAGTTGGCATAGTGTACAAAGCATCCCAGCAAGCTGCAAGAATGCAGACAAAGAGTCCATTGTGTGCTTGAGTGAACCCCAGGCTCAGGACTTACATTGTTCAGCTGAGATTTTCTAGGCTGCTATGCCAGCATACAGCCTTTAGAGGCGCAGTTACATTCCTCAGTCTTCTTCCAGCAAGCAGAACAGAAAGTAACACTTGGTTTGATTGCTTGTTCTGAACCCAAATCCACCACCCTCTCTCAGTAGGTATTATTTGTCTTTTGTATCTATTATTATTACCGGTAGGTCAGTTGGTTGTTTGCACAGATAGTCTGTCTTAAAAACTGATCAAAAGTGGTGCTCTGATGTTATTAGTAGTGATGCTTGAAATGGGAATTTCTTTTTTTTTTTTTTTGTAAATGCATTTACCATAGTTTCACAGTATGGTAAACTAAGTTGTTGTTTCTAAATAAAATCCCCTTGCCACCCATACCACCACTTCAAACATCAGATCACTGTTTTTTTTGTGAAAACAGCCCATTGTCATCTCAAAGAAGCATTACCAAACTCTGCCACCAAAATATTAGAGCTTGAAAAAAAAAAAAAAAGACAGGTTGGGTTGACCCAGCCCTAAAGTGAGCGCATCATGATTTGTGACATTGGGCTTTCCGGTGTTGTGTTGGGCTTGGCTCCACTTCTCAAGAGTGCGAGAACATGCACGTCAAGCCAGAAAATTAATTGAACTTGAATCATCCACAGTGAAACATTGATTCAGCATTTATGGGTATCCAGGGTGACTGTTTGAAAGGCTTTTCCTGGGAGATGCACCAGATGGTCATTGCATGTTTGTGCAGCTTGCGAACTGTAAAGATATTTATGCCTCTTCTTTCTCAGCAGCAGAGTACTACAGAATAGGTTTGTTGTCTCTTTGCCTAGAGAGACGCAGTGGTTTGTCTTCTGTTCATTGGTGCTTAATTTATGTGAAGAGGAGACCAGAAAAAAAGTTTTTCTTTAAAAAAAAAAACAGCAATTCAAGTTTACAAAAAAACAAACATGCTTTTTTTAAAGCTTATTCGCTGTGGAAAAGTTTAATGCATTATTAATGCATAATGTCCTGCCCAAAAAAAAAAACTCCCTTATTGCTCCATATATTAGCAGAAGTCATGTGCATTTGGATGCATAGCATGAGGATGAATAAATTAATAACTTCACTATTCCTTAAAGGTCCCATGGCATGAAATTTTCATTTTATGAGGTTTTTCAACATTAATATGAGTTCCCCTAGCCTGAATATTGTCCCCAAGTGGATAGAAATGTTGATCGGTGTAAACCCGAGTTCTGGCTGTCTCTCTCTGCCTTTGAGAAAATGACAGGCCAGACGAGCCAATCCTGAAGTCTCCTGTTTTGACGTCCAAGCAGGAACGGTTACCTCCCTTTCCTCCGCCCAGAGAATCTGGCACGCCCATTCTCTCTCTCCAGACAGAACGGTGTTTTCGTGTTTTCTATCTTGTGAGTCAGTGTTTTTGTACGTCCTCGTCGCGTCTACCGGTTCTAAAATGTGCATACAGTCTTGAGTTTCTGCTCAACATCGGCCTCACACACGCCGAAGCTCGGGCTGCACTGGCCGTTGGCCTTCAACATCCCCGACCCCCAGTACTGCATCTGGCCCACAGCGGAGGCACCAAACGCGGCGTGAGATTAAGCAGAAGGGGGGTAAGCATGAGCATATCTGGGCTAGGCTAGCCATCTTTCCCCACAATAAACTGGATTACATTTGATTACTGTTGTTGTGTCTTTGTTTGCGCTGTGTAACATTACTCAATGCGCGTCACTGACGCTATTCATATGATTGGAACATATCTAGAAATAATGCTATACTCAACACTTACTAACTCGTTCATCTCGCTGTAATGGTACATTGCATGTGTTACAAAGTTGGTAGAATAATGATGAAGACTCGGTGTGACTGGGACTCGTGTTTATTCAGAACTCTCAGATACAAACACAATAAACTCGCGCTGACTGACAGCGCTCTCATAACTCAGAAGTTACTATAAATAACTTTGTTAGCAATCGCTCCGTCTCCATGATGTCCGGTTCGCGAACGAATCATTCTTTTGAATCGGTTCTTTTTAGTGAACCGAACCAGTTCACCAAATCGGACTGAATCGTTCGGTTCGCGTCTCGAGTCAGCGCTGATCCATAATTTACTAAAGTTACTAACTTTCTGACATGAGTGACAGCCCCTCCGACTAGAAATAAACTAATAACCTGAAGTATATGCTAGTAACTACAACAGTTCACCCTGAACTGAGACTGAGAACTGATGAGAAGTGAACTCAGGTCCATCCGTCTCTGGCAGACTCGTGCCTCGTTAAACCACGCCCCCTCCGCTCATTTAAAATGCAAAGATGTCAGCCAATCACAACAGTGGGCGTTTTTACTGAAGTCTCACAGCAGACACGCCTCTTGAAGCAGGGCATTCAGCCACAGGGCAAACAGCAGTATAGAAAAAATGCCTTTTATTTCTAAATTATGACATTTTATGATGTAAAAATCATACTAACAATATAAGTACACCTCAGGAAACATTATAAAATAATAGAAAAATGCCATGCCATGGGACCTTTAAAGTTAGTTATTTAGACTGGTATCTGCTCAGCTGATGGGATTGTTTACTCTTGGTTATGAAGTTTGGAACTCATTAAGATCCTTTAATTTATCAGTCACCTCTAGTTCAGTTTATGCTCATCATTCCCTTGTGTATGACAGATCTTTAAAACAACAACATAATAGTGGCAGCTATTATAAGATAAATAAGAACAACGCAAAAATAAAGGCAGATTAAGATCTTAGAGTAAACTACTATGGCATGTGAATCCCACTCGAAATGATTACTTCCTTGCCAAGCCTCAAAGAGACCATTAGTAATCTATAGTGACCAGCCCAGAGATCCTTATCAAACTAGATGAACAAAACCCTTCAGTAAACATTAGACCTTCCTCACTGCATTATAAATACAAATATAACAATGAAATCTCTGGGTGCAAGACCACACAAGTGGCTAGAATCGATGCCTCAAAAAACGATATTTAAGTCTTTGATAGAAGCTGACCTAAACAGCGAATTAGCTCCAAATCATCACATGTACAGTGTTCTGTGCAATAACTTTTTAACTTTTATAATTTTTTTTTTTTTTTTAAATAAGAAAAATAAGAGTCTAAAACAGTTTGCAATATTGTGACATGACCACACTATGTTGCATTCAGAAAGTGGAGTCAAAAGTAGTAATTATTATCGGTGCAAGTTAGTCTCTAGGATTCATTTTAAAACATGGGTATGTTACGCTGTAAAAATACTGAACTTTAGGGATCGTGTAAAATACTCACGATGAGTTCAACAACACAGTCACACTCAGCCATACACCATACCTAACACATTCAGGTGGAGGTCAGAGAAAATCCTGGCAGAGGCTCAACCACAGCATAAACAAAGGCATTAAGAAGCTGAGGGGATCAAGTCCTTCACTGTCCGCACAATCCAATGAACACGTGCTACAAGAGGGTTGATGGTATATTACAGCTAATCAGTAAACAGAACAAAACATATCTGGGTCAGATCTCTGAGACATGCGCTTGAGAAAAACACCCCAAATCATAATATAATTTTGCAAGTTAGAGTCATTCTCAAGTAATAATGTAAATAACATTTAAGTCAGGACCTGGTCAAAATCAAAATTACTTTAAGGGCTCATATCATTGGGCTCAGTTCTTGGCTTTTGGTTTTTCTCATACACAACAGAAAATGACAGTCAATGAAATAATAGAAAATTTGTTTTGAAAATATATATATTTTTAAACTGAACAGTTTATTAAAGCTTAAGACAAAAAAAAAGGTTTTACATATGCATTTTATGTTTTGTATCATGTTTGATACATCAAGTTATGGCAACGTCACATAGTATGATAGAGTGATAGGGTGCCCACCTGGTCCTGACGGTCCTGACATTGGAAGCTTTGTCCCACATCCTGCAAGTCATAAGAAGTGTCCCGTCCCGCAATTCAATTTTGTTTTGAACAATGACATTTTCATTATGATTTATATCCCCATGAAATTACCACAATATAAAAATAAAAAATTGCAAATTAGGATTATTGAGGCTTAATCTAAAAATCCCACACCCATAATGTTCTAGCTAGAGAGGTGAAAAGAACCAACCAATGCATTCGAAGAGGGTGTTTTCATTTGACCTCTTCAAAAGTTAACTGGTGCAGGTTAGCTACAGTTACAAGGCTGCGTTTACACTTGGCATTAACATGCGACCTGTATCCGGATGTTGTCCACATACACATTGAAAAGACAAGTGTAAATGTGTTTCTTATCTGAATATTATCTGATCAGTGTGTCCTGGTCCAGAGGTAGTCGAGGACACATTGTGATCGGATCTCAGTGTAATATGAAAGCAATCCAGCCATTGTATCTACATTCAGAGGGCTGACGTCATATAAACGTGTGGCTGTCAGAAAATAATGGACAGATGCAGTTTTGACAAGAAATTAAACTTATCTGAACTTTACCATCAACGTCAATCTTTAAAACAGTTTATTAAGACTTACATAGCCTACCATGTGTAATGTTTCCATTTTAATTGCGTAACATTATCTGAATGAGCAGCCAATATCAATTACCGTTTGGTTTTTTTTGTCATTACGATCAGCCGATACCAATCCCGATCATTCACACTAATCTATATACAGCTCTGGAAAAAATTAAGAGATCACTTAACATTGAGAAATCAAGACGCAAGTCTTATTAAAGAGCCTACAAGACAATGTCAAACTGAACATAATTATAACCAGGGCTTGACATTAACACCCGCCATTTGCAGGTGGATTTCAGCTGTGGCGTGTAACAGTCATACTAGCCACTTTGGCGGGTCTTCTCAAAAGGCATCTGTTATAATTGCGTTTCACATTATAACCAACCACACGCAAGTCTGTTGAGCTTATAAATGCAATGATGACCTGTCATGTTATACATTTCACGTAGACTTGATTTGGATGTCTACAGTGGTAATTTACATATAGCCAACAACAAATTTCCTAACAACAAAATTGTGGCCAGTGAAAATTAGGGCTGCACAATATATCGAAATATCGCAAATTTACATATCGCAAGGGTACGCAATATCTGAATGATTTTAATATGCTACTTCAACATTGTGAAAAGTGTATGTTTTAGGTCAACGCATATAGCAGAGAATAGACTGGGCACACGACTGTTACTTATGTGACTTGCTTGATGTAAAAAACAAACAAAAAAACGTTATTAAATGCACTAACTTGCCAAAAACAACTCCTTGCAGTCCGCGCTGTCTGCACACACCCCGAAACGTGCGCACAAGCCATTCTTTTTTATGTGTCTAGTTACATACTCAAACTGTCAAATAAACAGTTATGTCAAAATGGCTGTCTTGATGACTATTCATGTAAGCACAATCGTTATGCTTTAAGTGAACGATATCAGTTGGGGAAAGAAATAGATTTTACATACTTAAAGTAATATTGTATCGAATATCGCAATTTTTTTCATTATCGCACAGCCCTGGTGAAAATGCAGAGTGGCTATTAGTAACTTTGGAAAACCACTAGCCACAGTGGCTGGTGAGCAAAAAAGTTAATGTCAAGCCCTGATTATAACCCATAAGGTGTAATTAAACATTGTCTAATATGTGACTGAGGAGGACAAAAACAAATAGAAACACTGCAAACCATGAACAAAAGGAGTAGTCTGATACAAAAATGATCCTTCCTATGTCCTACTTAAATAGGTAAGGGACGATTCACTTTATAAATTCAAGGTTCTGCATTTTGGGTCTATTCCTCTTTTCATCCAAAACTTATGCAGCTGTACTGAATAGACACTCACCATCAATACTTGAGTGCTAAACATTATGCAATTTATGTTGCATTTCTATTTCTAGTAATCAAATGTACAAAAACAGTGCATAATCTTCACAAAAGTGATTTAGTTAAGAGCTATGAGAGAATGTTGTTAACATGAATGGCAAGGACAACAGCAGCTTTATTAGCCTGCTTTCACTTTAACACCGAATGCACTGTTTACGTTCACTTAAGACATAAACAACTGTGTTTACGAAGATACTCGCAAAGATGGCATTGACACAGGCCAGTAAGATAAATACTCATGCGCTGTATGTGTGTGTGTTCCAGGTGCGTGTGCTGACTGTGCTCAGAACCCATCTTTTAGACAGCATATAGAATGGGAGCACTGTTTCGCTGCTTACAGCACATGAGTGGTTTCAAATCATTTGTTCTTAAATCGCAAGGCTTAAAAACGTTTCTTGAGACCGCGTGATTACACACTGGTGATGACATGACTGCAGCGTTAAAGTCTGTGATGTCATCAATTTACGATCGATTGGCGAGTCATAGAATACGATTATAGGCCGATATCGATCTGCTGCCGATCTATTGAAGCATCCCTAATTCACAAAAGCTAACATCATTTTTCTAGAAAAGAATGGATATGGGTCACCAAGCGAACCTCTTCAGTTCATTAACTGTTCATCTTGAAATATTAATAATATAAAAGTTATTACATTTACTAAATAATAATAATAATAATAATCTGACATCATTCAGGATCGTTTTAGTTTTAAAACGCATAACTTCTGCTACGGTTACGCCTGCCATCAGTCTACAGCTCTTTCGAAATAAAAGACTTTTGAAAACGCTGCAGAACCCGTTTTAGTTTGAAAACTCTGGGGTCACGTTTCAGTGTAAACGGACCAAAACGGAGACTTTTAAAAACGATGGCATGGCTGCACACATTAAGCGACCAGGGGACTATACCATGAAGCCGGTTTAGCTGGCTAGCCAGATATGTTTAAGCTTAGTTTGTGCCAATCCTGTGTTTTAGGTACCATTAAAGAGGTTTGGCTTTTAGCGGTGTTCATCTCCATATTAACTTACGCTCCACGGTTAACCTGCTCCAGGACAGATTATGTTCTGGATATAAGACATCTCAAATTGAAATTAGACTAATCAGCTGTGAACACAGTGACACACCTCTGATGCAATAAAGTCACTCCCCCTGTTTCTACTCCAAATTAACGTCACTACATAGCAAATGGTTTTTAAAGACTAAAGCAATGCTTATTAAGCATTTAACAATGCTTATTTATAATAACAATTTTGAATGATTTAAATATAATTTATGTAATTATTATACCCTTAATCAATTAGACAGGTATCATTTTAGTTAATCAATCATTAATAGGCACATTTTTAAAATAATAAAGGTCATACAAATAAGCTTTAAAAATCAATAAATAAAGCTATAAAAATTACTACACCTGAGCTTAAATGTTCAATTCTCTCTATATATCAACTAAACTAACTTTGTCAACTAACATAACTTTTACTTGCATTGACGTAAGATTTTTCTTTAAGTTGTCCTCTTTTATAGACAACTCTTTTCTTCTTGTGGTGTAAATTTGTTTACATTTTTTATATTTTTCAATCATGTAATATTCTGCGGAAGAGAGAAATTAATTTTGCTGCTTCTCTCGCAAGAAGTGAATCTCAGTTTCACTGATCCACAGGGTGAGTGAAACTGAAACTGAAACTGATTGGCTGTTCACTACTGATGTCACAGCTAAACTCCCAAACTCAGAATCAAAGCCTGAGTTGACAGAGAAAGCTGATGATCAGCATCATGGGACTAACAAAGCCTGAATAGATTGGTTTGGTTTTGTCAACTCAAAACTAATCTTGTAACCCTGAGTTTGTTAAACTACCATCATGGTACAGGCCCCTGGACACGTCAATAACAGACTAGGGGTACCAAACTAATCTATTCAGGCTTTGTTGGTCCCATGATACTGATCATCCGCTTTCTCTGTCAACTCAGACTTTGATCCTGAGTGTAGGAGTTTAGCTTTGACATCAGTAGTGAAAAGCCAATCACATGCTGTGGATCACTTCTCTCTTCTGCAGAATATTACATGATCGAAAAATATTAAGAATTTAAACAAATGTATCATTATAAATATAAGTCTATGAAAGAGGACAACTACGTCAATGCAAGTAAAGTTATGAAGTTAGTTTAGTTGATATATAGAGAGAATTGAACATTTAAGCTCACATGTAGTAATTTTAATAGCTTTATTTTTTATTTTAAAGCTTATTTCTATGACCTTTATATAGGCTATTTATATTAATTTTAACAAAGTGCCTATTAATGATTGATTAACTAAAATTATACATATGTAATTATTATACCCTTAATCAATTACACAAGTGATATCAAAATCATTCAAAATTATTATAAATAAGCATTGTTAAAAGCCAGATGCTTTAGTCGTTAAAAACCATTTGCACCTTTAATTTGGAGTAGAAACAGGGGGAGTGACTTTATGCATCAGAGGCGTGTCACTTTGCTCACAGCTGATTGGTCCAATTTCAGTTTGAGATCTCTTATCCAGAACATAACCTGCCCCAGAGCAGGTTAGCCGTGGAGCGCAAGTTACTATGGAGATGAACACTGCTAAAAGCCAAACCACTTTAAATGGTACCTAAAACCAAGGATTGGACCAAACTAAGTTTAAACATATCTGGCTAGCCAGCTAAACCGGCTTCATGGTATAGGCCCCTGGGCTGCGTTTCCCAAAACAATGTATTGCTAAGTTTATCGTAGAGACAGTTGGTGGCTATTGTATTACAATGCTTTGGGGAAACGCAGCCCTGAGCCATCTCTGTAACATACCAGCCTCGACGACCAGGTAAACAATAACAGGGAGACAGAACTGCATGCTTTTGCTGACTTTGTGGTTCTTTTTAGCAGCCGTTGTGCAGTTAAACGCTGTCTACATGCATAAGAGGCAACCGTTTACACTACGTGCACAACAAATTTACTAACTGGTCGGGCATCAACCAGCAGCCACCATCAACGCTTAGTAAAATAAACAGAACAAATGGACATCACTTCACAAGGCTCAGCCCTTGTTACCGGCAGCAAATTGAGTCACAAAGCCCCAGTTCGCATAAATGGACATGTGACATCCATTTTCGGTCGTACAGTGTAGACAGAGATCGATTCTGAAACGCAATGGAAACACCAGTGTAGATGAGGACCGTTTTAATTTTAAAACGAAAACATACTAGTTTAAACAGGGCTTTAATGTGATGATACCTGCCATCCTGCAGTACCAGTACCCGCTAAAAGTCAGCTACTTAAAAACGCTCTCATAAGCACTCTTTGAATAGCCAAATAGTCAAAGGTTTCTATTTACAATATATTTTTGCAGCGTTTTGCTTTATAGCAAATCAAAGACATATCTGTTGAGTGTGTGAACGCAATGGCCAATCAGATGTTTAAGTTAGTAAAAATCCATTCAACACCACTCAATGGTGTTTTTGTTCTGCCCGCTTGGAACTCCTTTCATTATAACCAACAAAGTATAAACACGATGTCAATAAGAGATTTATTGTGCAGCGCAGACAGCTTCACTGATAACAGGAATTTTTGCAAGAGTGCAGCTTTGTGTAATTGACAGCTTCAGTGATTATAATGGCAGCCATCTTCACTGTGTCTGCCACCACTGAAAACCATTTTTGACTGTGTACAAGTCTTTCAGCAGTCACATGTTGATAATTTAGAAGCCTTAGAAATTAATCTATCAAATATGACACTGGAGTTTATCGCTTTAAAATAGTTTATGAATGCCTGTGCAGCCGGTTGCATTTTACTTTCACTTTGAATTAGCTGCCATTCGGGGCGGCAGTTGCTTGAATGATGGGTTCATTATTATTCTTCAATGAAAAAAACAAAACAGTACAAAGACCAACTCGATTACATTAAACAAACCTTTATTAATAAAACGAATAAGCCTCATTCTTGTTGTGTGCTTGAAGGTGCGTGTGTAAGTTAGCCCACCTCCGGATGCTGCCACCTTCATCAGGCAAAGTTTACAGATTGCCTCATTAATGTTTGCAGGTTCCCTATTAGCATTGGGTTTAAATCCAAAATATTGCCATAGGTGCTTTAAAACCAAATCATCCGCCATCGTCTTGTCTATCAGCTGGGTGGGCAAGTGATGTAATCGGTGTGGCTGAACACTATGTATTCGCAGCAAGCCTACTCATAATTACAGTTATGTTTTGAGAGTTGAGAGTAAAGTTGAGAGTAAAGACTGATCATATTTGACAATTGCCAAACACATCTGTAGTCACCAAGCAGTAATGTCTAGTTTCACTCTCTCAGGGTTTTCAGCCTCAAACAGCAATGAACAATGGAGAGCATTCTGTCTGGCATACTGGAGTATCAATGTGACCCAACAGGCAAGGACAAGTTTCGGTCAGAGCACAGGCTGAAAACCGATGCCAAGGATTCAACCTTGAGCTTCAATCAAGGTCACCTTTTAACTTAAGCAACTCAAGAAAAACACTCTTGGTTAGTTGAGTTGTTGTACAACTGGCAAGAACACTGAAACTGACTAAACAAACAGATCTGTTTATGAAAACCATGGTCAGCAAACAGTGCAACCACTTTCATTAGTCAACTTACCGGCAAGTCAACACTGACATCTGTGCCATCTAACAAAGAAACTCGACAGGTGATGATGGACTTGGCATCTCCAGCAGCAGGGATGTGTGTTGTGGCTCGTTGGGCTTCCCGGAGTCGAGCTTTCTCTGCATGTTTGCGGATGGACCGACGGCCCAGAGTCCGGCGAAGGAAGCTCAGCATATTCGGGAAGGTTTGTTAGTCCAGTCTGAAATAAAGACCATCTCTATTACACTCAGACCAACCCCTATGAAAATAGCTACTTCTTAACCATAGTTTTACTGTGGTAAGAACAATAGCATATAGTAAGACCAAAGATGGCCCATTTTTTCCATGAACGTCTTCTCACCATGTTTATATTAATGAGAATATCATTTCTATAAAATACACTTAACTTTACTGAGTTTCCTTACAGCAAAATAGCATTAAGTGTTACTATAGTCTTATAACATTCATAACAGAGAGTGGTCGTTTTTTTTCTTCCTGTTACTACAAGTTATTCATTACTTTTTCTTCAAGTTAGACCCACATTTCACCATCACTGACGCACCTTTTAAGAGAACAACGGCGACGACGCTGAAAGTAACGGCGGATAAAACGTCAAACGTCTCCGGCGTGCACGCGCATTACCCAAACTGTTTCATGTTTCGATGAAAAATTGTAGCGAGCACCTCACCATCACGCGCTGACTGGCTGAACTCCTGACACCTGTTTGCGCCTAACATGTAACGGCATAACAATCTAAAAATTAGCTATTTATTTAATTCCACAAACAGCTAGAAATCACAATACGGCTATATACCAATGATTCATCTACTTTTGTGCCGATATATATCGCGTCCACCTCAGGAATGACCGCACTCAAGACGCTCGCGCGCAAGCGGCGCGAATCCACTTGTTGATCCTCGGTCAGACCGGAGACAAAAGCTTTACTTACTGCAGATTGATGAATATTCCGCCAATGAAAGAGCCCTCTAGCATCGGCTTTTATCAACAAACAACTCTGTGCTTTGAAATATCCATCTTCTAAGCCACAGTGTGGCACAGCCACCCTTTTTCTTTCTTTTTTGAGATAAGTGTAACTGATATTCTCCCTGCTCCGAAAGATTGTGGGATACGGGGTGGCTGTTTTCCCCTCAGGAAATGACGTCACGTAAATCCCTAAAAGTGGATTTACATTTAAAGGGCCGGTGTTGTGCCGAATTCTGACAGGACTTTCTGTAATGGACATAGTGGTTCACAGTACAGTGATCAGATAGTAAAGCCTGGGACTGAATGATTACCAAGTTATTGTTTTTGAAAGAAGACATGTATGCTCACCCAGGCTGCATTTATTTAACCAAAAATGCAGTAACAGCAGTAAAATGTTGTGAAATATTACAAATTAAAATAAGTGTGTTCTATTTGAATATATTATTAATGTATTTCTGTAATGATAATGCTGAATTTACAGCAGCCATTACTTCAGTGTCCCATGATCCTTAAGAAATGATTCTAATATGCTGATTTGATGCTTCGTTTATTATTATCAATGTTGAAAACTGTTTTCGCTGCTTAGCGTTTTGTGGAAATTTGGATTTTTTTTTTCAGGATTCTTTGATGAATAGAAAGTTAAATGAACAGCATTTAGCCTTTTAAATGGATCTTATAAACGTATTAAAGCGTTTATTGAATATAAATGTCTGTAACAGTATAAATGATCGATTTAATGCGTCCTTGATCAATACAAGTTTTAATTTGTTTAAAAAAAAATCTTACCACAAATGTTTGAATGGTGTCATTGTTTCCACAAAAATGTAAAGCAGCAAAAACAGTTTTCAACATTGATAATAATTTTTTATTATCAGTTTTTTTTAGCAGCAAATCATATTAGAATGATTTCTGAAGGATCATGTGACACTGAAGACTGGAGTAATGATGCTGAAAATTCAGCTTTGCCATCACAGGAGTAAATTATATATATTTTATTCAAATAGAAAAGTATTATTTTAAATTTTAATAATAATTCACAATATTACTGTTTTTACTGCATTTTCAATTAAATAAATGCAGCCTTAGTGAGAGACTTCTTTCTTTCAAAAACATTTAAAAGTGTCCAAACTTTTGACACATATATTTAAAATTGTATAGAATGGATTTGAAATGTCATTTATTATTTGCAGATATTATTGCAAATTAAAAAACCTAATTATTCTAACTTCAAAGCTCTATTGTGCTTACAGGTGCTCTGTATTTTGTTTTTCCAACAGCACCACCCACTGGTTACTGAGGGCTTGAAATTGCTGTAACATTAGAAACTCTCCTCCATGCCAAAATCATCCAAGGAATTAAAACGTACAAAAATACAATATAGAAAAAAAGAACATATTTAATGCAAAAACGACCCAGATCACACACCTTATTTTATTTTAAAGACTTTCTTTTTAATATACAACATTGTATGTACACTTTATAATATTTTCATAAAAATGGACAAGTGGCACAACTTGACCTTGTTATTTGCAGCAAATACACGTTAACACCAGTCTACAATTGTACATCTTTGTTGAAAAAGTGCTGTCTTTCCCACAAGACAGGAGGCGTGTAGTTTCTCCCAAATTGCATGTCATATTCCTGTTTTAAATGTCTTTTGGTAAAACCTGTAACCTGTTGAGCATAGAAGGAATTATTTGCTCCTAAAACCAAGGTTATCCAGCAAGCATGACCACAGAGAAATGGCAAATGATTGACTGTAAAAAGTAGATAGTACCTTACAAAGAAGAGTACAGGCATGGGAAACACTGCGTTCAACTAGGGACAACCTGTGAAACTGGGCAATGAATCACACATTTAATTTGCAGACAATGTGATCCCTAAACTCTCAAAAAAACAACATCTTAGCATGAATCAATGTCACTGTTGGATTTGATGGATTCTAAACACAAGACTGGTCATAAAACTAGGGCTCAATGAAATAACTAAATAAAATCATACAGTCTGAACCAGGCACCAGCTCTAATGTGTTGAACCAGGCCTAGATCAAACCTGAACATGTGATTTGGGCTATTACATTCACGCTAACATTATAATAAAACACACTTACACACATACAGACAGCAGAAACATACAGCAATAACACAACACACATACTGGACACACTCTCAGCTTGCTAATGTTGGTGGGATATTCTGCAGGTGCAGTCTGCTACAAGAAATAAACAGGTCAACCATAAACAAACACCAACACAGTACTGCATTCGACACACTGGTGTGTAACGTTCAGATTTAACAACAAAATAAAAAGCAGTTCTTATTCGCAACACATAGATATTACAATCACCTACAAGGGACACTAATCCCTTTAATAGAATATCAGATTTTAAACGATAAGGGAATTCATTTTGAGGGAATGTGATCTGTCCGGAAGCAAACATTTCTGAATAGCATTGTTCCTACAACAAAACAGCAGCGTGGATTAAAAAAAATAAATAAAAAATGAAAATCTAATTTTTAAAGATTCTTCCGTATGTGAATTTATGTTGTGTTCTGGCACTGAATTTAATATTCAACAGTCTCACTAGTTCTTGTATTTCGTAACTAGTTGTGTCAAGTTGAACTACTACCTGGGAAGAATATTTTCAGTAATTAAAGTTAAATGTCAGTCTTTTCCTCACATAAAGGTTTGGCTTCAGAAGATATGGAATATAGTACAAAATTAAGTTTGTTGTTTTTTCTTGTAGACTTTCATTATATGAAAATGAGCAGCATGAACATTTCACAAAACATCTTTTTTGTTCCTCTGACAAAAGAACATGGGGTTGGAAAGACAAAGGGTGAGTAAATAATCTAAATATTTTGATTTTTGGATGAACTATTTCTTTAACATCTGCATGAGAAACTGAACTGGTATTTGCATCAGAGCTGTAATGCAAAGAATTTTAAAATCCTTGTTGACGGCATTTTAGTTTGACAGCAAAATAAATACAATTATTTTCACCCTGTGCCAAAGAGGGAGCACAGCAAACAGGAAAAAAATATCAAGAAATACGAATTTTGATTTGTAAGTAGTTATGTTGAATGAGCAGGGCTCAAAAATTGAAACTAAAACAATAAATATTCCTAATAAAAATAAAAATGTTAATCTGCAGCACAGGCCTGGATATGAATTGTTTTATGGGTGTTGTCTGTCTCCAAATTATAGGTGACCACATATAAAAACACTCATTCATTCATGGGCCTGCCCTTACACACTTACATATGGCACCAGCAATCTCTTTACTATATTCATTATTAACATATATATTTGTCAAAACCCTGAACACTCATAGTCCCAACAAGTACCTAATTCACCTTTGTTAGAATTTTTTTGTCCTTTCTTTCTCTCCTCATTAAAGCCTGGCATATAGTCTCTTTGCCAGCATAAAGTGCAGCAGTGCTTTGTTTATGTCCTGTGTTCCTGGCTCGAGATACTTCCCCATCGCTCTGCCGTGAAGATGCGATAACATCACATGAAGAAGATCCTGTCAGTGAATTTCAGCATCATTTTCAGGAAAAGCTGGCATCGCATTAGTTGGATTCGTCCAGAGTGGACTTGAGCGGTTTCACCAGGCCCTCCTCGTAAACCTTCAGTATGGCCTCGCATACAAACTTGAACTGGCTCTGAGAAGACAGAGAACAGAGGGGAAGTCATAGTGAATGGAAGATGAGTCAGTCTATCACGCAAGAGCAGCCAAGCGTGACGGCAGTATGTGAAACTGGGATGAGAGCATAATTCATGGACTGTGTGTGTGAGAGAGAGAGAAAGCAAAATGGGAGAATGCATATACAACCACAGTGGAACAAACCAGAAGCAGACGATAAGATGTGGACAGTCAAAAAATATATTGCTCGGGTCCCACCTTCAAAATAAGTCTTTAAACCAATTGAAGCCAATCCACCAAGTGAAAGCGGAGAAGAAAAAGCAGATCTCTCCTAAACATGTTTAACCCTCTGGTGCTCTTCGTTTAGGGGTTGCATTGGTTGTCTTCCCGGTCATAAGTGATCGGACACCTAAAAATTAGACTTCCTCCACCCCAGTAAAACCAATGCAATTTATTTTTCTTCAATAATATTTTTTCTTTTTAATTTTGTATTTTGAGATGATTTGATGGTCTTTTTTTATATTTATGTAATAATTATGGTCTAGTTTTGCCATTGAAAATTATACAAAAATGTTGTTTTGTAATTTAATTATTATTATTATTATTTTTTTCATTTTTACAGTATTTCAGGTTAAAATAGAGACTAGGATTTAGCGCCCTCTTTTGGAATTATTTAAGAAATCATGCAACCATGGGTGTAATCACTAGAGGTCTCTATGGAGAGGCTTGAGAATTCCCTAGTTCTCTTTTGAACACATTTAGTGATTTTTTTTGTTTGTTGATGGATTTGAATATATATTTAAAAAAATCACAAAGACTATTTATTATAAGGTTTTAGATATTTGTTTGTTAGAAATATATATTTTTCTGTGAATGTGTGTTTTTACAGATTTCCCATTCATTTCCTATTGTGGTCATTTTTGACAGTATTGTTTTTACGACCACTTTGCATGCTCAAATCATGCCCTCATTTTTTGTGTGTTTACATACCTAATGCTAGAACAGTCACCAAGTTTTATATTATTCTGAGGAAGCTGTGATTAAAAAAAAATCCAAATGTGGTTCACAGGTTCAGTTTTTCATAGGTGTGTATGTGTGTATAAGTGTGCATGTGTGTTGGAGTGGATGTGTCAATATCACACTTTTGATGTTTTAGAGTGTCACCCCTTTACTGCTGTGTACTTTTTTTCAGCATCGTGGCCGATTTGTAGATTGTACACACAAATATTGAGAGAATTTTTGTGTTTTTTTCCGATTTCCCATTAATTTCCTATGGTCGGTAATGACTGATGACAATGAATGCTACTTTTTTTTTTACGACCAATTAGCATGCTCGAATCACGACCCAAATTTTTTTGTGTGTTTACATACCTAATGCTAGAAAAGTCACCAAGTTTAATATTCCGATGAAGCAGTGATTCTTAAAATTTCAAAACTTTCCGGTCAGAAATGACCAAAGTGCACCAGAGGGTTAAATTGTTTGCTCAAAACTCTAACATTATGTACACGACATTTGAGCTCAATAAGGTTTGTAATGTCTCTTGTACAGCAAGACTGCATTTAAGTGATATAAAAATAAATGCTGAAAAAAGTAACATTTGCTTAAAATAACAGTTTTCTATTTTAAAACATTTTAAAATGAATTCCTAATTAATTTTTCAGCAGCCATTAATCCAGTCTACATTGTCACATGATCCTTCAGTAATCATTCTAATATGCTGATTTGGTGCTCAAGAAACATTTCTTATTATGATGCAATGTAGAAAATGGTTGTGCTGCTTAATAGTTTTGTAGAAACCAATATATTGAAAGTTCAAAAGTCCAACATTTATTTGAAATATATTTTTTAGTAATAATGCAATTCTATACCCTTGTGTTTGATCAATTTAATGTATCCTTGCTGAATAGAATTAATAATTGTAAAAAATCTTCCTGACCCCAAATGTTTAAACAGTAGTGTATGCGCAATAGAAATAGTGATGCCAAAGGCTGCATTTACACTGCAAGTCTTAATGCACAGATCCGATTTTTTGACCATATCTGATTTTTTGGCCCGCCTCTTTACATTCACTTTAGACACAACTGGTATCTGATATAATATATGTGTTTACATTAATTCCCACCCAAAGTGATTGTTGGTGATCGCTTTACTATGCACATGGTAGGCCCTCTGGTTTTGAATGGCAGTGCTATTAAAATTATTTATGGTCACACTTTAGAGTAGCCTAATAGTGAAGCTTGTTGGTTTATATTTACAGCAAAGTTATCAAATCCTTGCTGAGAAATATAATGTAGCTTTCAGTAGTTAAGCTGTTTTACTTCTAAAACTCACGAAGCAGAGGTTGAAAACCAGCTCCTGAATGTTTTCGTGTGCAAGCAATTTCTTTCCTTTATAAAGTTCCCACTTCAATAAAAAAAGCTGCAAGCGAGTGCATACAGGCACATCTGCTAAGCTTCATAATACAACATAAAAAGCTATCTTTGTGGGCAAACGTGTCGCCCTCGCCTTGTGGTTGCTTGGAACTCAAAGGAGAATCTGATATTTGTGTTTAGACGTAGGTCGGATATCCAGATAACGGATATGTATCTGATTTAAAACCACATTTAGAAGTGGCTGAGAAAAAGAATCTTGCGGATCTCATGCGGATTTTTGTGTTTACACGTGTGTATTCCGATGTCAGATGTGAGTAAAAAAAAAAAATCTGATTTTTTTTAAGCCAGTGTAAAAGCAGCCTTAGCAACACTCCTAATGAAAAAGAAGAGTTTTTACTGAGCATCAGCCCTTTCCTCTTTCTGCTGTCTAATTAGTGTTGTCTCATGGTCAGCAGCCTCTGGGCAGACAGGCCTCATTAAAGCATCATGTTGAAATCACAGCTGCATCATCGTCTCAAGCTCTGGGAGTCCCAGCTTAGACAAGACCCCCTGCTACACTCTTCATCACATTATATGTGAAAACATCATGGCCTGTAGCTGCATTTTAAATGTGATCACATCAAATGATTTTTTGTTGTTGTTTATTTAACATGCCACCATGTTCAGCCACTCTCCAGCAAATGAAGACAGAAAGCCAACGATACTCCCAATGGATAACTGATGGTGGAAATGACAGGACAAGAGAGGGTGGGCGGAACTTACAGGCGTTTGAATCATCATGGCCCTCTGATCACGCATGGTTCTCACAATGTCTAACGGATACACCGGCTGACTGCACTCCATCAGACACATTGCCGTCTCCATGGTGATGAGAACTCCGGTCCGGCCAATCCCAGCACTGGACACAGCAGAGGGAGAGAGGAAGGAAAAATTTGATAACACTGTAATTCTCTTCAGATAAGTACATTTAGAAACTACTTTATGATATAGATATTTTAATTACCTGCAGTGGACCACAACGGGCTCGTCCTTCCCAGCTCGTTTATTCCGGACCAGAGCAACGAAATCCAGGAAGTCCGTTGAGTCATCTGGTACACCGTGATCGGGCCATGCCAGGTACTGGATTTGGGTCAATTCCCTGCTTTCCTCACTCTAACAGCACAAACAACAGAACAGCAAACACAAAATGACATGGTTATAAAAGGCATCACTGAAAAATAATACACTGAAAACAAGAGCCCAGAGTTCAATATTAACATTTGCCAAGTCCCTAATGCATAATAAACATTGGTGTAAAGTGATAGTTCACCTAAAAATGAAAATGATGTCAACATTTACTCACCCTCATGTTGTTAATTTATTTCTTCTGTGGAACACAAAATAATTCATTTTGAGAAATGTCTTTTTTTCCTGTCTGGAAGTCAATGGGCAGCAAAACTGTTTGGTTACCAACTTTCTTCCAAATATCTTCTTTTGTGTTCCACAGAAGACAGAAAGCCATACAAGTTTGGAATGACATGAGAGTGAGTTATTTTTTTAATTTTTTTAAAATGAAATGAACCATCCCTTTAAGCAAGAAAAATCAAACATCAATTTGGTAACTTTATTAGGAACCGTAGCATTACATAGTTTAAGTCAAATTAAGTCAAAATAATACTGACAAAGTATTTTTTGTGATACACTCACCTCAATGTGAGTAAGAGTCATATCTCGAACCAAGAAAGCAGAGTTTCCCTCCTCAGTCTGGCAGGAAACCTGAAAGCCACCATATGTAGCGCTACCTGAGGGGTTCGGCCAGTACTGATGGCACTTCACCTGTGGTAGAAAGGGTTTGAATGAAGTTAGCTCAAAACGTTTTAAGAAAAGACACATCAAAATGAAATGTCAAACATCAAGAGGTATACATACACGTCCTCGTTCAACCTGAGTAGTAAGCATGACTACCATAGAGGAGCCCTGCTCCCATGTCATCTGCCAGAAATCCGGGCACGTGTTGGGCAGTGGCCCCTGGCAGGCGATATAGCGGTTTATGAGACGGGAGGCTGGGATTTCCATCTGCAAACATGACAGAAAATTATGAGAGCCTATTAATCACAATCCATCTTTCGCTGGGTGTTTGAGTTTGCAGCGAGATAATAAAATAATTCTGAGCTACTCACATTGATGTAATTTGCATTGATGTAGTCATCTGTGCCTTTCAAGATGACTCTAGTAGCATCATCTGACAAGAAAACAAAAAAATGTATACATTGTTTATCACTTCCACTGGTTATCAGTACAAAGGAACGGCATGCAGCAATACTCACAAGGTGAGATGTCTCTGTAGCGGTTTTTGGAAATATTCTGAGGTAATTTGGCACATGACATTGTCATTCCAGGCCTTTTCCGATACATTTGCTTTAAAACAAAACAAAAACAGTCAGTCTATAAAAATCCCAATGAATGAAAACATTAAATGGACACAAAAGAATAAATACATAACGTCTTTATTCAACAATTTCTCCTCTTCTGTGTCAGTTGCTGTTCATGTGAGCACTATGACGCATGTGTGTGGTGCTGACGCAGGAACCAGCCAATACTGAGCCGGCGTTCTGATGTAGAACCCGGCAGCGTTGCACTATATTTACAACGTGAACAGCGTCAGAGACTGACACTGGGGGGGGTTGCACAGAAAAAGTATTCTTGTCGCTTCATAACATTAAGGTTGAACCACTGTAGTCACATGGACTATTTTAATGATGTCTTGACTACCTTTCTGGACCTTGAAAGTGGTGATTACATTGCAGTCTATGTGGGGTCAGAAAGCTCTCGGATTTCATCAAAAATATCTTAATTTGTGTTCCTAAAATGAATGAAGGTCTTACAAGTTTGGAACGACATGAGGGTGCGTAATTATTGACAGAATTAAATTTTTGGATGAACTAACCCTTTAAGTATTACCTTCAGTATTCTTGCCTTCCTTACAACTTTAAAGTATTAGACCAGAAATTTCATATATAAAATTTTCCTTCACAAAACTGTGGGCAGTCACTACAGAAATATGGTAGTATTGTGCCTGATATTACAGTTATATTAGGGGTCATTCACAAAGAACACGTTTTTGCATTTAAAACACAAGACGCTGGTTAGTGGAATAAAATCAGTAAAAAAAAAAAAAAAAAAAAGTTCTATAGACAAGTTTAAACTTGAGTGCTGCCATTTTTAGAACAGTCTTGCACGAGAAGCAGCAAAAGACGCAAATGTAATGGTCAAAGTTTACATATAAAATCAATAGAAAGGAAGTGCAGTGGAATGCAAAAAGACATTGCGTGTGAATGACCCCTTACTCCTATAATCCAAGCATTTCAATAATGTAACACTTCAAGGACACATTCCACCCGGTGCTTTGTGCGTAAATCCATGCATGACCACATAAATGCACAATGAGCAAAAAAGCATGCATCCTATCTTTTTTTGACAGTAAATCTGGTCATAACAGAGTAGCCTATATTATTTGTGGCAGGAAAGTTTAATAAATAATGTATGTTTCTGCACCGCAGCACTAGTATCTTAAATCCAGCAGGGGCTTGATGACAGGTGTTATAGAAACATGTCTCACTGTTCACACCAAGGGCGATAACTATAAAGATAACAATAAAGATATAGTTCTAAGAATCGTTCTCAATATTAAAGAAAAGCAGAGTTCACACCACAGCTAAAACGATATCGACACAGAGAAACAATATTGGAATCACTTTCAGAACGATTTTATTCAGCTGATGAACGATAAAAACATTGACAGGCAATCAGAATCTATCCTGCTGTAACAAGCTCAAGCATTTAAAGTGACAGACAAGCATGCACTTAGAATAAACAGAACGATATTCTGCTGGTCGTGTGGATGCGAATATGGTTATCTTTATAGTTATCGTTCTTGGTGTGAACAGGTCTTAAAGGGATAGTTCACCCAAAAATAAAAATTTGATGTTGATCTGCTTATCCCCAGGGTATCAAAGATATAGGTGACTTTGTTTCTTCAGTAGAACACAAATTAAGATTTTTAACTCCAACCGTTGCAGTCTGTCAGTCGTATAATGCATGTGAATGGTAACAATCTATGAGAGTAAAAAAAAAAAACATGCACAAACAAATGACACATTGATGTCTTAAGACACGAAACGATCAGTTTGTGAGGTTTGAGAGGAGACACGATCTGTGGCGTAGTTTACGCAACTACAAGTGAGAGCACACTAAAGGCTGTTGGACATAGTGGTGTATTAGAGGTAAACAATTATATACAAATTCGGTTTCACGCACAAACCGATCGTTTCGTGTCTTAAGACATCAATGTGTCGTCACGAGCCACAGGGTATAATGTGGATTTTTCTGTGCATGTTTTTTTTTACTTTTTCTTTTTATAGATTTTGTTACCATTCATATGCATTATACGATTGACAGACTGCAACAGTTGGAGTTAAAAATCTTCATTTGTGTTCTACTGAAGAAACAAAGTCACCCATATCTTTGGTGCCCTGGGGGTAAGCAGATATACATCAACAAGAAGATATTAGAGCTGCCTGATGAAAAGAGGAAGTAATAGGACGTTCTTTTGATATACCCACATCCTGAATAACCCTGATTGCTGTGGATTTCAAAGCATTCTGTAAATGAGCAATTTAGATAAACAATAGCATATGAACTTTAACTGCTTTTTGCCTGTGGAGAACAAAATATTTTCTTACATTAACTTAATTAGAACTCAAAAGAATAAGTGAAAAAAATCATCAGTTTGTTAACTCACATCAAAATGGGCTAGTATAGTATCATTGTTGAGACCCTCCTTTAACTGCAGCATCGAGTCCCTCCAGGCGTCCTGGTCCAGCTGTGATGGGTCTGTGGGAGATTTCTCTGGGATGTACTGAAAATCAGGCTCTGTCTCCAGTTTCTCCTCAACTACATCATAGATAGCTACATACGGAGAAACAGTTATTGTGATGGCAGCTAAGTCCACAAGGTGTAAAGAACTGGAAATATTTGTTCCCCAACAAAAGCCATAAAAAAATGAATTAATCAAATCAAAGGCTGTCTTAAGTTTGGAAATCGTAATTATAATGTGTGCATTTAAAGTGATTTTGGTCAAAGTAAAATGGATGTGTACAACTAATTCCATGATTCTTGAAAGGTGCACTGTGTAAATTTTAGCGGCATCTAGCGATGAGGTTGCGAATTGCAACGCCTACCGCTCACGTATGTAACCCTCGTTGTTCCTTGAGGAGGGAACAGAGACGTAACGTTAGTGACTAAAGAATGGGGTTTTCCCTTAGGAGCCAATTACCTTCGAGGAGTCTAACAACGCCCAATGGCAGTGCCAATGCCATGGGCATGCGGAATTTGCATGCGTAACTCCGCCCCACCGTGTGGGTATACAAGGAAGTACGCTGGCAACATCGCATTATGTTATCTGCTGCGGAGCCAAGACTGAACTCCCGGCCGTTCCAGCAGTACAGCGGATGGAACGAGGGTTACATACGTAACCAAGACGTTCCCTTTCGTTCAGTCACTACGACGTAATGTTAGTGACTAACGAATGAGGGTCCCAATACAGTGACGCCACTCGGGTGTCTTCCAGTGCCCTGTGTAAGTGTGAGTACCCTGTCGTAAGACTAGTACGGACGAAGGACTCCCCCACTTATAACAGGAATATCAAGGTACACTGGGAAGCATATTCCAGTGGAGATATGCCAAAATGCCTACCCGTAGGGAGGACTTAGAGAGTAAACATCTGACCCGCTAGGGGCTGCATATGGAGAACTCTGGGGTACCAGCCGAAGGTGGATTTTTAACCCCAGGGGTGGCAGGGACTTGCCAAGGGAAAGACACCTGCTCACTGAGGAGGCTTACGGTGGAAATACACGTGTGGGGGTCGCCAAAGGGGAACCATGCACAAGGGGCACCTGGCCGGACACGAGGGTCTGGGCTCGAGAGGGCAGACTTACTGGTGTCGGCGTCGACAGTGCTGGAGGAACTCAGGGCTTTGGGGAAGCTCACCTGAGGAATATATCGCACGTATCCAGTCCGCGGAGTGGAATGGCGAGCAAGTGAAGACACCTGAGCCTAGTCCATTACCGGCCACTAGTAGAGGCGAGTACATAGTCGGACACTGGCTCCACTCGGAGATTGTAGAATCTGGCGAATGTGTTAGGTGTTGCCCAGCCTGCAGCTCTGCAGATGTCTGTCAGCGAGGCGCCATGCGCTAGAGCTCAAGAGGAGGCCACACTCTGGGTGGAGTGGGCCCTAACCCCAAGGGGACATGGTCGACCTTGCTGCTGGTAGCCAGAACAATGGTGTCCACTATCCAGTGAGACCGCCTCTGCTTCGAGAGAGCTCTTCCCTTCCACTCTCCACCATAACAGACAAAGAGCTGGTCTGAGGTCCTGAAACACTGCGTCCTGTCTACGTAAGCACGGAGAACGCGTACTGGACAGAGCAATGCCAAGGCTGGGACTGCCCCCTCCACGGGCAGCGCTTGCAGGTTCACCACCTGCTCTCTGAACGGAGTGGTGGGAACCTTGGGCACATATCCGGACCAGGGTCTCAGGATCACATGAGAGTTAGCCGGCCCGAACTCCAGGCACGCTTCGTCAACCGAAAATGCCTGCAGGTCCCCTACCCTCTTAATGGAGGCCAATGCGGTCAGGAGCGCTGTCTTCATAGACAAGAACTTAAGATCAACTGACCACAAGGCTCAAAGGGAGACCTCTGCAGAGCATCAGAGGTCCCAAGAGGGAACGAGGAGGATTTAGTCTCCTGGCTCCCCTCAGGAACCTGATGACCAGGTCGTGCTGACCACCGGAGGTGGTAAGGTACTCAAACCTGCCGCGTCCCGTCCAGGAGCCACACGTGGAGGTTCCAGATTTCGGGACACGGGTGCCAGATGGTGCCCCGTCTCTTAGTGAGGAGGTCCTTCCTCAGAGGGATAGGCCAGGGAGGGGCTGTCACAAGGAGTAAAAGTTCTGAGAACCAGGTCTGGCCGTGCCAATATGGGGCGACCAACATGACCTGCTCCTTGCGAGAAGGCTCACTGGGGGAAACACATACTTGCGCAGGCCCCGCTGTGCGCCAGTGCATCCGTGCCGAGCGTGCCCTTGGTCAGGGAATAGAACAGGCTGCAATGGGAAGAGCCGTGGGAGGCAAACAGATCTACCTGTGCGTCGCCGAACTGTTCCCAAATCAGCTGGACCGTCTGGGGATGGAATTACCATTCTACAGGAAGTGGCTGAGACCATGAGACTTCGACGGCTGCACGGTTCAGTTCTCCCGGGATATGGACAGCACGAAGGGACCTCAGGTGCTTCTGACTCCATAGAACGAGATGGCGGGCGAGTTGAGACATAAGGCGGGAGCGTAGACCCCCCTGGTGGTTGATGTACGCTACCGTACTGTCAGCAACTCGAGGCAATTGACATGCAAGCGGCACTGGGGTCCTGTCCAGGAGCCCGCGGCAGCATGTCCATTGCACATGGCACCCCAGCCCGTGGCAGAGGCATCTGTTGATACAACAACATGCCTGGAAACTCATTCTAAGGGTACACCAGCCCGTAGAAAAGGTTCGACCACGGGGTGAGCGTCTGAAGGCAGGCCCGCATGCCCATATCGGGACTCGATCGCGAAGCCAATGCTAAAGCGGCCTCATATGAAGCAATCCGAGCGGCGTCAACGTGGCTGCAGATGCCATATGCCCCAGGAGCCTCTGAAATAGTTTCAGTGGAACCGCACTTTTGCTCTCGATCTGACGGAGGCAAGTCAGCAGAGACCGTGCGCGCTCGCTCGTAAGCTGCGCGCACATGGTGACCGAGTTGATATCCATACCGAGAAAAGAGATCCTCTGCATGGGGCAAAGTTTGCTCTTCTCCCAGTTGACCCGAAGGCCCAGACGGGCTAAGTGCTGGAGCACTAGGTCTCTGTGTTCGCACACCTGCGCTCGAGAGTGACTCATTATGAGCCAGTCGTCGAGGTAGTTCAGGATGCGAACCCCGTGCTGCCTGAGTGGCGCAAGGGCTGCCTCGACAATCTTCGTGAAGACGCAAGGGGACAGAGCTAGCCCGAATGGGAGGACCGCATACTGATATGCCCGCCCCTCGAAAGCAAACCGTAGGAACGGTCTGTGTCGAGGTAGGATGGACACATAGAAGTAGGCGTCCTTCAGGTCGACCGCTGCATACCAATCTACTGGACGAACGCATTCGAGAAAGCGTTCGCCGCCAACATCCTGAACGGAAGCCTGTAAAGGGATCGGTTCAAGATGGGCAGATCTAGGATTGGCCATAACCCACCGGTTTTCTAGGGTACAATGAAGTAAGGGCTGAGGAAGCTGGACTTCATTTCGGCTGGAGGGACAGGCTCGATCGCGCCCCATCATGGTGGGCGGACTCCCCAGAAGCGGGGAGGAGCCTGCGCAAACTGAATCGCGTAGCCGAGCCTGATGGTCTTCGTGACCCAGCGGATAGTCCCAGACGCTGAAGCCAGGCTCCCAGGAACTGACCAGCGGGATCACTCGAACCACAGACGTACCCCGGGTGGGGCAGCGAGGCAGGGTGACTGGCCCAGACGTGGGAGGCGTAGCGTACTGGTGTGGGGGCACAGTCAGCAGCTGCGTCCTGACAGAGGAGACCAGGGAAGGATGCACGTTTGGCGGTGAGCGGGCTGAGGCGACTGAGCCGGCAGCTGGGTGCAGCTGCTGGCCGCCGGGGCAGTACATGTTACAACCTTAGTATGCTTTCGGGCGGCCGAGAAGCGTTGGGCGCAGTTCTCAGCCACGCCACCGAAGAGACCAGCCTGGGATATGGGCCAGAGGAGGATGCGGGCCCGCTCAACGTCCACCACATCATCAGGTAAGGCCAGGTGTTTCTCCCGGACTACAGCTGTGGACATCACCCGGCTCCACCCTCGTGCATGTGCAAAAGGGCGGCGGCATGCCCCGTAGCTCTGCAGGACCACGCCACAGAAGTAGACGAGCCCACAGGCTTTGGGGGCAGTGGGGGGGTTTGGGGGCGCTTAGGATAACGAAGTATATAAGATAAGATAACTTACGTCGAAGCCCTCCATGGACACCATACTGCTCAACAGAATGTTCAACAGTGGGGGGGACCCCAGTGTACCCTTGGCCGCGACCCCATCGAGGGCAGAGGAGGCGGAGGAGGCCACCGAACGGTCACGGGTAGCACAGGGACTTCCAGGACCGCGTGATCTCCTCATACATCTTGGGAGCGAAAGGCATTGGGGGCAGGGCCCAACAGCTGTCAGGTGCCGCCCCCAAAAACCAATCGCGCAACCACGAGCGCTTGTGACAGGGCGGAGTTCCACACCAGCCCGAGGCTCCCTGAGATAACATGGCTGTCAACTCTAGGTCGGATCCGGCAGCGCTGACACACCCGAAGGCGGAGCACAGCCTAATCGTCATCCCCAAAGGACTCTAGCCCACCTTGAGATGCGGCGACCGGCAACTCGCTGCTATCTGGAGTGTGAATGAAACGAACGGGACGTCAGAGACGGTCCCGCCGCTTCAGTCCAGCACTCGCGGGAAGCGATGTGCGAGAGGGGGGCGTGGCCCAAGGAATGATCGTCGGGGTTCTTAATACCACGGCACCGCCCTTAGGTCACCCTGGCCACCAGCCAAAGTACCACCTCTCTCGGAGACGGTAGATTGGGTGTGGCAAGGGGACTCTCTCACGCGCAAGCTCTTTTTGTGAGAGGAAAGCTCTGCAGAGTGCCGAAGCGCCCAGGGAAAACACACACAGCTGTTGCAGATCACTGCACAGATCAGCAGGCAGGCAATGTGAGATCGCTGGAACGCGCCGTCACACCAACACCCTGGAGAACCGCTCGTCTCGAAGACTGAAGACTTGAAGAACAGAATTCAGGCTTGTAGGAGTGAAGAGATGCTCTTGGCTCCAAAGCAGAAACATAATGCGATGTTGCCAGCGTACTTCCTTATATACCCACACGGTGGGGCGGAGTTATGCATGCAAATTCTGCATGCCCATGGCATTGGCACTGCCATTGGGCGTTGTTAGACTCCTCGAAGGTAATTGGCTTCTAAGCGAAACCCCCATTCGTTAGTCACTAACGTTACGTCGTAGTGACTGAACTAAAGGGAACTATGATTACAACATGCTGTAGAAGTATTGTTCATTCTTAGTTTGTGTCAACTAAAGCAGTTAACTAATGTTAACTAATAAAACCTTATTGTAAAGTGTTACCAAGAATCCTATAAAAATACTACCAGTTTCCACAAAAAATATCAAGCAGCAAAATATATAAGAAATAATAAGAAATTTCTCTGAACGGAATCAGCTTAGCCATAACAGGAATAAATGACTTTTTATTAAAATATATTAACATATTTCAAAATATAACTGTTTTAACTATATTTTTGATCAAATGAATGCAGCCGTGGAGAGTATAAGAGACTTCTTTCAAAAACATAACAAATCATACTGACCCCTAACATTTGAACGGTAGTGAAGTCATTTCAACTTGAATTTGACTTGAAGGCAGCAAAAGGTTTGTTTATTAATCAGGTGAGTGCTCACCATTGGGCCGCACCAACAGGATGAGCTCCCCGGAATGGTTCTCACAGCTGGCCTTGATGAACATGACCACCTGATCATGGCTGTGCTCTGCAATATCTCGACCGTTGATCAGCACAACCTGATCTCCCTCGTTCAGTCGAGGCACACACAAATCAGCCTAGAGAGGAGACAGACAGAAAATTATGAAATTCAAAGTACTTGTTGTTAGATGACAAATGAGTTCTTAAAGGGATAGTTCACCCAAAAATTAAAACTTTATCAAGTAAAATATATAGCTTCAGTCAGACAGCCTTCCGTATTCAACTTACGCAGAAAATTTAACGTTTCACGCCTACGCTACATCCAACATCATACACTGCGCCAGTTACGCTTTTTTCTTAAGTTGAATGGAAGGCCGTCTGGCAGAGGCTAGATATTTTACTATATAACATGTTAAATATGGATATTTTTCTTACACAAACACATCAATTTGCTTCAGCAGTCCTTTATTAACTGCCACTGCCATTATAAAGCTCGGAAGAGCCAGGACATTTTTTTATATAACTCTGATTGAATTTGTCTGAAAGAAGAATGTCATTTACACCTAGGATGGCTTGAGGGTGAGTAAATCATAGGGTAATTTGCATTTTGGGGTGAACTATCCATTTAATGCTTAATTTGGATTGTTCAAATATCATGTAGGAAAACTCCATACGCAATTTTAAATGGAAAGCAGCATAAATCCTTCAACACAGGCATAAACCAAACCTTGACACACAGGGCAGTTCACTGCTAATCCTATAGAGGTCACTCTTCAATTAATCTGTCATTATTGTCTTCAGCTTTAATCCCATCTGCCCTATAAAAGGTAATGCTACAGTATTTACAACAATAAACAGCCTATTAAACATACCGATGTTCCAGGCGCTACTCGAGACACAATAATGGGCATCTTCTGATCAGAGCCACCCTAAAAAGGAGAGAGAAGGAGAGAGAAGGAGAGAGAGAGAGAGAGAGAGAGAGAGAGAGAGAGAGAGAGAGAGAGAGAGAGAGAGAGAGAGAGAGAGAGAGAGAGAGAGAGAGAGAGAGAGAGAGAGAGAGAGAGAGAGAGAGAGAGAGAGAGAGAGAGAGAGAGAGAGGCAATTGAATCATTAAATCATCAACAATCAGTCACAGTAAATGACATATGCTGAGCATTTTACCTTCACATTAAATCCAAATCTCCCGTTCTCATCCGGTTTCATTTTGATCAGGACAAGATTGTCATGAGGAATGACTCCATTGGGCTAAACATTTGAGAAAAAATTACAATAATGTCAATATTTGCCTGACCTTTTCAATGTTGAAGTTTTAAACCAATTTAAAACAGCACAGTGCACTTGTTTTATCAAATTTACATTGATTTCCATTATGTACAGGATTCTAGCTGCTTTTTAAAGCAATGTATGATAAGGCACCATCATACATTTCTGACTATCAGTTCAAGGAGGGTTCAAATCATTGTTTGAGCTATTTTATTGGGACACTGACATAAGGCATCTTAATCCTGATCTCTTGACGGCTTATAAACCATTATGCCCCCAAAATCTGGAAAATTTTACCAACTGAAATTAAACAAGTTCCAAGCGATCACAACAGCTTCTGAAGACATCTTAGTTAGTTATCTTTTGAATAAAACAGTGTAAACCTTTTAGTCACTGCGTTTAATTTTAAAGGAACACTCCACTGTTTTTAGAAATGGGGCTTATTCAACTTCTTTCCTACATTTAGATATGTGGGCAAATGCATTTTTGTCTCAGTGCATGCATTGTTTTAGTTTGGGAGGGTCGCCGCTAGCTTAGCTTAGCATAATGAATGGAATCCTATGTTGCCAGGTAGCATGTCCCGAGTAAAAGTGATCAAAAAAAAAAACCCACCTAATTACTTCTTGTGGCCTGCGTATTTACAACGAGTACAAATAGCGATGCAGATGAAGACTAGGCGATTTCCTAGGCAGATAATGACTTGGGACTACATTATGGGGAAGCACAGGCGAAGCACTGCTACTTGGGCGCAGAGATATCACACAACACATGAATCCCACAACTTCCGTCAACATACCGGCGTGAATAGTAGCTGGCTATTTTTCATACAGTACATGAATAGCTATGAACATGGCTGATTTTGTGAGAGACGAAGAGGGTTACTTCTTAGACAGTCAAGATCCAGAACCATACCTCTATGAACCAGAGTATTCAGAAGAGGAGCTACGCCAGTGTGCTTTGGAAATAGAACGACAGGAGGAGGAGGTTGCGATCGCTCAACAGCCGGAGGACGTGAGGATGAGAGCCAACATGAACTGGTGGTGTGAGTGTGGTGGAAAATGTCACTCTATGCCGACTGAAATAGAGTGTCTGTGCCGTGGCGAGTGGGACAAGTTACTGCCATCGATGACCAGGCTCAACGCGTCAGATCAAGAGGAGCGTGCCCGCAGTTGTCACAGCTACCGAGGATTTCACGGCGTTGATCCATCCTGCAGTACTCAATTTTTTTTTCCAGTGTGATAAAGTGAACTGGAAAAAACGCCCCACTCTGGATGGACCCAATGGACAGCAGTCCACAGAGAAAGTGATTATTTTAAACATGACGCATGTATAGAACATAGCCATGTTCATTGCCATTCATGTACTGTATGAAAAATAGCCAGCGACTATTCACGCCGGTATGTTGACGGAAGTTGTGGGATTCATGTGTTGTGTGATATCTCTGCGCCCAAGTAGCAGTGCTTCCCCATAATATAGTCCCAAGTCAATATCTGCCTAGGAAATCGCCTAGTCTTAATCTGCATCGCTATTTGTACTCGTTGTAAATACGCAGGCCACAAGAAGTAATTAGGTGGGGTGTTTTTTTTTTTTATCACTTTTACTCAGGACATGCTACCTGGCAACATAGGATTCCATTCATTATGCTAAGCTAAGCTAGCGGCGACCCTCCCAAACTAAAACAATGCATGCACTGAGACAAAAATGCATTTGCCCACATATCTAAATGTAGGAAAGAAGTTGAATAAGCCCCATTTCTTAAAACAGTGGAGTGTTCCTTTAAAGCTTTTTTCGCCTATATTAATTTATGTTCTGTTTAATATCGTATACTGAAAGAATGAAAAATACTACATACATAAAATGCATTATTACTATTAGTTTTCACAAACACTGCCTCTTAATAGATATAGATCAAAATAAAAACATTTGAAATATCAACTCACACTGAGGCAGTGAAAATTTATGTGCAAGGAACAGCATGCACCAAACCACCAAGGCCTTTATAACTTTTTGAGAGAGCAACCACATCAGCGGCGTACCATAGCAGGGAGGGACGCTGGACTATTAATGCCAACTTTGGAAAAAGGAACAACAAAGCAGCACCAAGACAGTCTGGGTCGAGTGAGTCAGTGCATGTATTCTTACCATGGCCTTGTCTGTTGCTATGGGGACATCGTACATTTCGTTGATGTGGTTGTCCAAGTCCTGTTGGGAGTGGGACAGTATAAGCTGGCTCAGGTTCTTCCGGGACTGTTTGGGTGGGAGGGCAGGGGGCGGTCCTTCAACACCTTCCGGAGACCTATTAAGTTCAGGGAGAGTTTAATATATTTATGCTTGCATTTCATAGAGAAGGAAATCAAAACATTCTTTAAAACAACATTCGTTTTTGCACAGAATAAATAATAAATTCAAATTTAATAGAGATGCTCCGATCAGCATTTTTGGGGCCGATCACCGATTACCGATCACCAAGATCATGATCTGCCGATTGCCGATCACTGCCGATCACAGAATGGCAATCTTTTATCTATAATCTTGCAGAGTTTGCACCATTTGTAGAAATGAAACTAACTCTAAATTAACTGAGTCAAGATCTTGAAGAACCACCAAGTGTTTATTTTAGAAAATGAGATAACTTAAGGCTACTGTGGGCCACCTTTCCCAAATAAATGTATATAATAAATGTATATAATTATCTCACCTAAATATTTGATCATGCAGTGCATTTTTGTTTTTAAAAACAAATTTTCAGGTAGGTCTAACATTAGTATTGAGGTAAGACATACTAAAGACATTTAATAAGAAATCAAATGTAAATTAATATTAGTCTTCCCTGAATACATTAAATTAGATTAATCCTTACACTTAAGGTTGCAAAAGTTAGTCATTCAAGAGCAGTGAGTGTCATAAAGGTTCATCAAACACCACAAGACAGAGAAACTCAGAGACAGCAGCAGTTTATTCGACAGCTGTCACTTTAAGAGCGAACACGGATACGGTTACAGCTGCACAAACGTTCACTCGCGAGTCACGACGGGGTTTACGTGCATACTCGTCAAGACGGTCATTTAGTACATACATTTGTGTGTATCTGACCATTTCAGCGCAATTTGTACTCGCAAGCTTTTTGTGAGATGGCCTGTGTGTGTGTGTGTGTGTGTGTGTGCGTGTGCGCGCGCTCATGGTCTGGAGAGCGCGCGAGTGCTGAGCGGTTTGAACACTGGCAAGACTTAAAAATAAACGCAAATGATAAACTTTAGTGACGATGCGACACTGCCTCGATTGTGCAAAGTGGCAAATCCTGTGTCAACTGTGCAGCTCGATTTTAGTGCACATGCGATGCGCTGATGTGAAGCCATTTGAGCTTGCCTTTATGAGAGGGAGAGAGAGCGCGCGCGCACGCGGTGATTCACGCGCGCTGTTTGTGAACTTACATTCCACAGAAAGTTTTCAAATGACTGCGTAAGTTATTTAATAGAAATATGAATTGTACCTCACCTTCAGCATTATAATTATTTTACCCGCGCTGGAAAGAGAATGAGACGGTGTCGCTGCATATCATGCCCTCGCTCTCACTGCAGGTGCGGGTTTATGTGTCGTCAGCATGAGATCGGTTCATGAGATCGGCCTTTTTAGAGACCGCCGATCAATCATCCCAAAGCGATTATCGGCCGATCGAGATCGGTTGCCGATCAATCGGAGCACCCCTAAAATTTAATTATACATGTTTGGATCAATATGAAGGTGAGTAAATGATCAATTTTCATTTTGTGATGAAATATCTCTGTGATAAAAGGTTTCCAATAAAAAAAATTTTTTTGTCAAACACACAAATAACAGTTCATAAAAAGTTAGCAGCTAGCAGAGACATCAAACGAGTTTAACACAATTCAGCTCAATACATTTTATTCAGTTGAACTGAACACATTATACTGTGACAATCCAGTGAACCACTGAATTATGCAACACAATGTTTTAGCTTTCACATTTGGGCACACATTTCCAATGAACACCACACCATGGGGGTCACGAGTATCTGAGTGTGTGTTTTTATATGGGCCATACGAGTGTGTGGCGTAAACTCTCACTGACCCCTTTAGGCTTTTTATTTTTTGATTTCTAGTCCCAGCAGCCTAGGCTCGTCTGTAAGGGTAGGTGGGGCAAAATATTCATCCAAAATATAGACCTCTATATAAACTAAATCAATGATAAATTGTGAATGTGTTCAGCATTCTGCAACAAATATTTTAAGGATTTTAAGTCATAAAGTGAGCAGGATATATTCATTTAATGTATGGCTTCGGCAGGCATGTATAATGATGCCAAGAGCAAGGCAAGCCAGTCTCGGAGCCCTCCCCAGCGCTACAGCGTCCAACAATTTTCCAATGTAAATCTGTGGTGAAAAATGGAACTGCAGCGCACTCTCTTTTAGAAACAATGGGGCAGATTTCAGACTGCCTCTCTTATTTTCACATTAGCTTGCGTAAACCTCGCTCCAGACCAAGAGGATATCAATCCGCTTCACTATGTGTGTATTAGTCTGCATCAGGTCAGTAACTAGTTGCCATGTCTGTTATTCCTATGTGGAGTAGCATATCAAATTATTTAAACTAAATCCTTTAGTTTAAATGTTCTAATGTAAATAGCCTTTTTTTAAGTTCTATTGTGTTTGTTTTATGTTTGAGAATAGACATGGTTTTCTTTTCCCCACTGGAATTCCTCCGCAAATTGTAATATTTTAAAACAACATTTGGAGGCAATAAATACTACATTAAGACAAGTCGATAGTGTTAAAGGGTTAGTTCACCCAAAAATGAAAATTATGTCATTAATTACTCACCCTCATGTCGTTCGACACCCGTAAGACATTTGTTCATCTTTGGAACACAAATGAAGATATTTTTGTTGAAAGCTGATGGCTGAGAAAGGCTTCCATTGACATTCAGTACATTTACACTCACAAGACCCATAAAAGGCACTAAAAACGTTGTTACAAAGTCCATCTCACTACAGTGGCTCTACAATAATTTTACGAAGCGACGATAATAGTTTTTGTGCGGAAAAAAATAAATAAAAATAACGACTTTATTCTACAAGTTCTTTTCTTCCTTGTTGGCCTCTGCCGTGAACTCCAAATCACCACGACGCATGTGCGAGAATATGACACAGATCCGGCATTCGGACACATGACCCAGAAGCGAGGAGGATATTTGTTTACAAGCAGAGGAAGACGCGCCGTATCTAAGCTGTTGAATTCTACATTGATCGTGCTTTAGGTCTCGGCGTAGTGCTCAAAATGGGCATTTCATGGATTCCCGAACGCCGGCGCTACGTCATATTCTCGCGCATGCGTCGTGGTGCTTCGTGAGTTTCACGGCAGAGGCCAACAAGGAAGACAAGAACTTGTATTATAAAGTCGTTATTTAGATTTTTTTTTTTTTTCCGCACAAAAACTATTATCGTCGCTTCGTAAAATTATTGTAGAGCCACTGTAGTGAGATAGACTTTGTAACGACGTTTTTAGTGCCTTTTATGGGTCTTGGAGGCCTTTTTCAGCCATCAGCTTTCAACAAAAATATCTTAATTTGTGTTCCGAAGATGAACGAATGTCTTACGGGTGTCGAGCGACATGAGGGTGAGTAATTAATGACATCATTTTCATTTTTGGGTGAACTAACCCTTTAAGATAGTGTTCTATGTGTGTGTCGTGTGCATTTAAAGTAGGGCTGAACGATTAATTGCATTTGCGATAATATCGCGATATGATAAAACACGATTTCCTAACCGCAAAGGCTGCGATTAGTCTGGTCACGTGACACGCGAGAGTAAAGTCTGCAGAAGAAGAAGCAACTTGGCAGCTACACATATCATATGCCTGGCCTAAAAGGGAAAAAAACTGTTTGTGTTTGATCTATCTAATATTGTGTTGTTCATTCTATAGGCTACTATCATCAATCTCTAATGATTCTGAACTTAGATTTTAACTGCAGGTGCGGTGGCGCTGCGTGTGTTTTAGAAACACCCATATTCTAATTGCTTCCATTCTCTCTCACTCACTCACACACTCACACGACCCATAAAATAATATTTCATAACGTTATGAAAGGTTGACGGCGCGAATTGCAATGACATTCGCAGGCTTCTTTGCACAGGATATGCGCTGTGAGAAACTTTGCTTGATGTCACACTGACAGTGTGTTCTCGCCCGCCGGTATTTTCCTTACAAATGCTCTACGAAGGCTTCATTCATGTCATTAGGAATGCAGTGTGCTTGTATATTAAAAATAAGAAACTCGCTGACAGAAGGCTTTCCATTTCAAATGCTCACGCAGCGGTTTGTGAAGAGTGCTCGCGAGCACGCATCTGTGTCCGTCTCAAAATGCTTTTATGACGCAAAATTAATGTAAACACCATCAGTAATGTCTTAATGAATTAAACAGACAGGGCAAAAACATCTTATATTTCAAAAGAGATCTGCATTAGTGTGAATGCAGGTCTCCCGCTGTCTATGATGATGTCATCATTAATAATCAAACAACAGTAAAGCTGAGAAAGAGAAAAATCACTCACAGTTCAGACACTCTTAAATACTGAAAGCACTTTGTTCATTGCTTGTAATATGTTTTTTTGTTCCTCTTTATGATTTACTAACTTATGTTTTGCAGTTATATTAGTTTATATATTTAAAATTATTAACATGCAATTGTTTTAATTAAAATGTTATAATGTGTAGTTATTTTAAAAAGCTGATAATTACATATATCATAATCAAAAAGCATTTTAATTTTTAAATAAATTAATAATATTAATAATTAATAAGGAAAAAGTTCAAGAATTGTTTTGGAATCGGATCGTGACTCCCAGAATCGGAATCGGATCGTGAGGTACCAATTAAAGATTTCCACCGTTACTATACAATGATGTATTGTTGAATAATACAGAAGATAAAGAGTTTAAAAAATAATCGCATATTAAATCTCAATCGCAATATTGGTTTAATTCCAAAATCGTTCAGCCCTAATTTAAAGCCTGTCAAACAACATTAGAGTGCCACCTTCTCGGGCTGAATAACGCAATCTCTGCCAGAAGTGTTGTTCATTGATTACAATATAAAGTTTACTAAATGTTTATCATAAACTAGCACTAAGACCCAGAATCTGCCCTCCAAAATTTACAGTCAGGAGCCACTACTGCACCCCAGCATGGTGTCAGAAAGTGACCGCTCTGACCCAAACTGAACACATCACGCACATACAGAGCAACTGAGAAGGCCAAAGGTCACAGAGCAAATGTCTGTTTATCTACAGACCGCAGTGACATACAACAAAACAGTCCAATTCTCAAACAAATTATTCTTATCAGCCGAATGATTTAATGAATTGAGAATGCTGGAAAAAAAGCTATGTGTGTGTGTGACGCATACATCTGTTAAAAATATATATATTCATATTCAGTTCCTTTAAATTATATATAAATAAACTAAGAAAGAGGAAAGACGACTGACATATACGTAATGGGGCCAATAAACATCTCTGACACAGACCCTAAGATATGCCAAACTCTCACTTCCCTATTACAGTGAATAGCCCCTTTTACACATACGGTCTCTGTAAGGGTAAATTGCCAGTAAAGGACTAATTAGAGATCACGGGAACAGGACCTTTTCAAAAACACCGTAAATCAGTTCTGGCAATTTCCGGTTTGAGAAGTTGTAACATTACTAGTAAATGAATAGTATGATGCTACAGTATGTGTGGGGAAAAAACAGGATTACCAGTATGAGCATTTATGAGGTCAGATGTAAGAGCTTTGGGTCAATCATAAAGCCCTGTCGGAGAGGATTACAATCAGATATGCTGCTTTTAATTGTTTTTCTATGTAAACATGCGCTAGACGGACGTCTGACCATTGCAAACTTAAACTTAAACATCGGGAAATGCTAAATTCACCTTAATGCGCATGCGTAAACCCTCATAAAAGCTCAGTGAGATGATAGAGATGGAACAGACATAATACATTTCTCATGCTATTCTTCAGGCAAGATCATTTTATTTAGCAAAATGCACTGCTGTTTGGTCTAAAAAGCAACTGCCCTCATGTTTTGCCGCAGGACAGCAATTGACAGTCAATTTTCTGTCATCTTTGAAGGACTGCAATATGAGGAGTGTACAAAGTAACATCTTTAGCAACAGTGTGAAAGTGAATTACACATAACAGGCACAATAGCGGTATAAACATATACACTACCAATCAAAAGTTTGGAAACTGTACTATTTTGATTGTTTTTCAAAGAAGTCTCTTCTGCTCACAAAGGCTGCATTTATTTGATCCAAAATACAATAATATTTTTACAATTAAAAATAACTTTTTTTTAATAAATTTTAAAAAGCAATTTATTTATGTGATTCAAAGCTGAATTTTCAGCATCATCACTCCATTACCCAAAACCTTTGAACGGTAGTACAATGTTGCAAAAGCTTTCTATTTCAGATAAATACTGTTCTTTTGAACTTTCTATTCATCAAAGAATCCTAAAATAACCGTTTTACACAACTGTTTTCAACATTGATAATAATCATAAATGTTTATTGAGCAGCAAATCATCATATTAGAATGATTTCTGAAGGATCATGTGACACTGAAGACTGGAGTAGTGATGCTCAAAATTCAGCTTTGCATCGCAGGAATAAATTACATTTTAAAATATATTCAAAAAGAAAACAGTTCTTTTACATTTGAATAATATTTCACAATATTACAGCTTTTTTGTATTTTTAAGAACATAAATGCAACCTTGGTGAGCAGAAGAGACTTCTTTCAAAATCAATCAAAATAGTACAGTTTCCAAACATTTGACTGGTAGTGTATATCTATCGGTTATACATGCACCATTGGTTTCAAATACCTCAGTTTTCACAGTCCACACTATAATGCGAAAATGGTGTTTTTAAATGTATCCACTTAGGAAAGCGTATTCTAAAAGCTTTTCACGGGACCAAAACGCCATCTCAGTGTGGACGGAATTGTAAAAATGCTCACTAATCAAAATCTAACTCATACCAGGAAATAACTTTGAACTTACTCTATCCTCTTGACGTCACATTCTGACAACTGACCTTTTAAAAATGCACATAAATAAGCCTCAATCGTTCAATAAAAATCACCTTAAGTAATTGTGGCACTGAAGGCGCTATCAAAATACTTCGGCCCGTTAGATCTGACTAACAGATTTTTTTTTCACATCACATTATCAGATGCCCCCAACTGTAAACAGGTCATTTCTAAAGCGGTTTAAAGACTGAAACAAAGGAAAGGGGGTGGGGTGTTATATTTCAATTAAAATAGCTCAGCAAACAAAGTCAAAACCACCACATCATGCAAATAGCCTATCTGCCACTGGCAATGCCATTAAGCTTAAGTATATTGCAGACCTATTCAAGAGGATCACAAAGGGCTTGACATGTTTACCATGCACCGTTAAAAACCAAAGCTCTGTGCCCAAAGCTATGAGAGCGTTAAACATGTTTTACAGCTGCGCAGCGTGCGTTTAGTTTCCATTCAGGGGCCATTTAAGGGCGCAGACAGAGGGTGGTAGCCATGATTGGAAGGCAGAGACAAAACAAACAGCCAATAAAAGATGGTTTTGGTGCAGTAAAACCACTTTTCCCATTTGAGGAACAGACTTGTGTTTCTGTTTTTTACACTAAATTATGTGGCTTCTGTAAATAGGGTTTATAATAACTGAAATTATTTAATGTTTCAATGAGTTAGAGTGGCACTGCGGTATGGATAAGCAAATATTCAAGACTTGAAATGCAGTATAAAGCACATTAAGAAAAAAAAGCAAGTATACCAAACGTCTGCTAAAAGAGTTGGTTTTTGGGGGTATTCTATTTTAAGACTCTTTTGGGGATTTAAGATACTGAAAGATCAAAATAAAATGTCACTGAAATTACTTTGAATAAAAATATCAGCATTTCATACATCTGACTATGACATCTGGAGAGTCTTAACCTTAAAAAAAGGCATAATCCACGCATTGCTACGTGGTTGCTGAGGTATTGTGGGCGGTCACTAGATTGTTACAAGAGGAACCTTAAAAAGCACCATCACTAATAATAAAGCATTAAAAAAAAGCCAGTTCTTGAGGACTGACTGTTTTCCTACTGATGAAGAGGAAGTACTTACGGTGTAGAATCCAGGCTGATGCTGTTAGCTTGTGTTGAAGAAGGTGATTTGTGATTGGAGAAAACGGGAAGGCTGGGGGAAGCATGGATGACATGGTCCACCAGGTGACCCATGGAAGAGGGCCGTAGCCGGGGACCCTCTTGCACAAATAAGGAGTTCCTACTGTTGACAGAACATTTATAATAATCATAATCATTTTCAGCGATTTGTTAAATACAAATCCTCTGGCAGAAAGAAAACAAGATGTTCTTACCTATCAAAACAAATATATTTTGCACAGTGCACTATATAACATATGATGAAAAACATGATACTAACTGTTAAATCCAACCCTATTTTTTAATTTCACAGCATTCATCCAGTCTCTCTTTCTTCCTGAAAACACGGCCACTGTTAGTTTACTGAATCTTTGACAGAGAGTGACTGTTTTCATTAGATCTCCTTGAACAGCTGTCCGACTCCCTGCATGGGTAAAACTCACAAAACCTGCCAAGAACATGTCTAGGTCATATTTTGCCCCTAAATCAAAGGAAAAATAATTACAGTTATAATATATTTTGCTTTAAGAATTTAAGCCTTTTTAGGACCATTAAGGTTTTTGTATTATATTTACTGCATGAAACATGCACATTGTAGTTAAATTTTATTTATGTTGGCATTTTTGTGCTGATTTAAATTTAAAAAATGCATGATGATATTTAAAAAAAAAAAACTATTATTCTAATGAAATACATTTCTATGCATAATGGGATTTTAAAAAAAGAAGAAATTAGGCAAATTAAAAAATATTTATATTTTGAAAATAATATAAAAAAAATAATGCCAAACAAAAACATTTTTGATTAATTTTCTTTTTCCCAAGTTTTTTTTTTGGGGGGAGTGAAATGTGACTAATGTCAATTGTGAGATTCACTTACATACAGCTTACACACTTGTCTCCCCCCACCCCCCCTCACCCCTCAAGCACCCTAAAGAGTCTTTGTTCATTAGGCTGGATGTTTCACTGAAACGGAGAGGCACTCACTGGTTGGGCGTCCCAGGGGGGGAGCGGGTGGGCAGGCTACGGGTCTCCAGCCTCTCTTCAGACAGTGAGTTCCTGCTCACTGCTTCCCAGTCTGTCAAACCCATCAACTTTCTGTCCAGAGGCTTGCTGGGAGATCTGAAAGATGAAATGCATTCTGTTAATCTCTGCAACACCCCAGTAGAACCAAAGGCTAAGGTCACTTATAAGCTTGTGTTAAGTAAGGTAAGACAGTTAGAAATCATTCCACTGAGAAACTGTATGCTCTGAAAGTCAGGGTTTCTGTCAGATAATATCTCACCAACTGTTCCTTTATATTTAATTTTTTTAAATTGATTACATCTATCAGGTTCTATTAAAACTGAATTCTGAGTATCAATTTACCTACAATGTTTTTACCTACAATTTGTTCTACAATGTTCAATTTATATTTTGAATGTTTAACTGCAGACGTTCAGAACATTTTGACACAGCAAACCCTAGTGTGATCTCTTTTTTTTTATTTCTTTTTTTTTTAGCAAAAAAACAAAATAAAACAACAACAACAACAACAACATGAAATTCAAAGTGCTGTTAATACATCTACCCGGGGTGTTACTAAGACAATGGCCAATGAGTGAACTCATTTACTTAAAGTACTTTGACCCCAACATCTCAAAGCTGAATGTAAAGATCCTTCTAAAGTTCACCTGCTGAACCAAGTCATTCCTCCTCACCAGGTGGTAGTTTATTTTATAAGAAAGATCCCACTTCCACAAAAATAAATACTATTTCAGACCAAATACATTAATGATCATTAACTGAAGAATCACATCATAACCGGTCGCCAACACAAAATCCCTGAAGTCCAAGCTTACGTTACCTTGCAAACACTCTGTCCTTGATTCCCTTCTCCTTGCCATACTGAACAGATTGTACTTCCGTCCTCCCGCTGTGAAGAGATGTACAATGTTTCTCAGGATTCAAACCATATTTCACAATTTCACAACATATAATGTGACTTTCCTGCCTGAGACCTCCAATTCTGTGATTGGCCTCATTTTATATGAGGCTTTTACTGCTCAAATTCAGAGTTCAAATGTTTTATACTACAAAGAGCACCAATAAACACTTATAAATCTAGAAAGCATTGCAAGATGAATTATTGATCACCTCCTCATCCTAGTTTCCCTATATCTAAAATTGGCTAAAAGAGCATCATCTATTTTTCAAGAGTTTATCCCCATGATTTACTAGAGTATTTGTTTGTGTCAACTAAGGTCAAGCTTTCTGGTGACTGTGGCCTCCCTCAGCACACTACTGCGAACTACTGCAGATGACAAACAAAATCATGAATTTCTGCTCAGAAAAAAATGAAATGTGCATGCCACACAAAATTAAAATTTTGGGATTTGTAAGAATGACCTTTACATTGTTCTCATAGGCGGAGTTTCCTTTTTGTGCTTGGGATTTAAGGGAATGAATAAATAAGAATGGTTAAATAAGTTCTAGGTCTAATTGTAGTATTGAAGTAATCAATTTAAACTATTTGCGAATAATATTTTATTTTAAAATGTCAACAAATTCACTTTTATTCGTATGTCTAATATGTAGAAAATGCAAACGTTTTTATTTTTTCATTTACGAATTACATGAATATTTTTTTTTTTCTTAAATCAATTAAAAACTGCAAAATTTCATAAAAAGTTGAGTAGTTTGCATCACTAGATAGTCTATTACTGTCGGTAGCTAAACATTTCTATCATAAAAAAGTTGCCTAATACTTGCATCTTTCCACGAACTCTCGTTGCGTTGTGACAGTGACAGTATGACAGTAAGACCCGCCTTCTTTGAATTGATTGGCATCTCGATCATTTTGACATTGACGAGCACTGTTAGACCACTGAGGTAGAGCAGCCTAAAAAATTAATCAGCCTACAAATGTAAATTTTTTTATCATTCTATAAACAATTTTATTCATTATGTTGATACGACAAATAAAATGAGAAAATGTCAATTATATTATTTTTATTAAATTTTTTAGTCATGGCTCAGACAAAATCATTGGCTCTGGTCTGTGGGGGCAGTGAGAGTGAGAAATTAATAAAAATAAAAGTATTATTTTAAATTCATACAAATATTACGCATTTTTGGTTTTAGGGCAAGTGAAAAAGGACAAGGACAAATCTGGATGTATAGGAACACTGGAGGAACGTCTTACCAGTAACGGAACTTAGAGCCCAAACTGAAGTAGTATGCAAAGAAGTTCTTCTGCAGAGGAACGGGCCGATCTAGCCGAAAGAAGGTGTGGTGTTCAACACAGGCCTTCCAGAGATTCTTACAGGCCCTGTAGTTTACCATGTTGAAACCGAGCAATGTATCTCTTGTCTCGTGCTGTAGGCAAAAAAAAGGAAGGATCTTGAGGCTGTTCAATCAAGCATACTGCATGCTTAACCCAAAACACAGGAGATGTTGGTGACATTTACATCCCCTGCCCTGAACGTTACACACATGATGTTGTCTTGTTTTGTTCTGAACATGGGCCTCTGTTTGAAACCTAGCCAAAGTAGCCAGAAAGCTCTGCTCTGGAGAGACCTATTAGGACTGACACTCCAATCTGCAAGGCTCCATTGGTCACTGGGGACTCCAGAGGGGGTAAATGCACTTCCCGGACTGTTTTTGGTTGTACAAATCGCAAGGGCTGCGACCCAGGTCCAAGGAAATTGGACCCATTCAGCTGAGCTCTGCCATCTGGGCATCAATTATGGATCATGACATCATTGAGTTCTGCTTTTAGTACAACTGCTTCTGAAAGGTCCCTGTGCATTATTCACATAACCGGGGTGTTTTGAGGTCTCCAGCAGAGGGTCTGTGACGCAGTGGAGACACGGTTCAGGCACACTGGTTCACGTTGAGTCTTAGGTCTCAGCAATTGGCACAGTTCTGATGTCAGGTTGCATCCCGCTCCCCCACATGCAAAATACATCATCTACTCTCCATAATTAATAAGCTGTAAAGAGTCTCTATCTCTCTCCGCATCGTCACTGACAGCAGGGCAGTAATTACAGGGGGATTTCAAATAAACAAAGATCAGTGGTGCTATGGGAGCCAATATGCTCTTCAATTTGATATTGCCTGAGCAAGATTGTTTATTAATAGGAATTACTGCTCTCTGCCGTTTCTAAATGAGAGTGATGATGTCTGTTGGAGTCGTTTTCATTTTACACAAGGGAGATATAAAAAATATTGTAGTTTAAACAATGTTCACTTCATACATCGTCCCCTTGGAATTATAAGGTTCTATCTGACATTGTTGTCAAAATTTTGTTATTCAAATTCTTATTCTGTGACAACTTCTTTAATTTATGTGATGTTGTTTTTTTTTACGTTTTTTGGAACTTTTTATTTAGAAAATAAAAAGGTTCTTTCTACAGTTAAATGGAATGCAAAAAACTTTAAAGCTCAATATCTCCAAACCAGTCAGAATGCAGATAGAACCTTATAATTCCAAGGTGGCGACATATAAAAATGTGATGCCACACATCACACAAAAATATTAATATCATAAATGTATACGGTTTTAATAAAATAACTTTTAATACTTTCATATTTATTTAATTATTTGAGCAGCCATATAATGCCCTACATTTTCAGTCACAATCTAAATATATTGTATTGTCGATATTGTGACGCATTGTGAATCGAGACCTTTGTTTTGTGATGTGCATCATATTGTGAGGTAGCTGTAATAGCCCATATTATTTCCCACTAAAATAATGTTTCCTGTTTTACTCAGAAACGTTACAGAAGTTAAAGAAACAGTCCACTTTTTTTGAAAATCCATGTAGGCGATCTCCGGGTCTGGCGGTGGCACTTTTAGCATGGCTTAAGGCCAATTTATACTTCTGCATCGAGTGTACGCCGTAGGCTGTGATGCGCGCGTACCCTTCGCCGTATCCTGACGCACACCTCTCCAAAAATATAACAACGCGTCAATTCTACGCTGACCGCAAGCGCCGTGATTGGTCTGCCAGAACCTCTCCCTCAGGTCAATAAATAAATCTGCGATAGGAGTGTGTGTGTGTGTGTGTGTGTGTGTGTGTGTGTGTGTGTGTGTGTGTGTGTGTGTGTGTCCAGAAATGGGATAATAGTTTCTTCCTTACGTCTGCTATAACACAATTTTTGTAGTCCAGAGATTCTTTATGTTAGTAAATAAATACATAGATCCACTGAGTATAGTTTGTTTATTTTCTCATTAAAACCAAAGATGTTAATCAGTGATTGCATATCAAGAACAGGGACACATTAGAGTACATTTCATGAATTAAGTCTCCGCAACAGCAATCGATTAGTCGAGCCACCGCTACTGAAAACAGCGCCACGAGCTCTGTATGACTTCACAAACGCATTCCAACGCCAGATCGCCTCTTATTTACCTCTGCTAATCAACTAGAGATGCTTAATTTGTATTAGATACAACAACTCAAGCTGCAAGAAAAGCCGCTATCTCACTGCTGATACTCCGACAATGAATGTACACATTCTACAAAACAAGCTGCTTCTTCTTCGGCTGTTGTCTTGATTACACCATCATGCCCGAGGACACTGCCTAGCGTCTGCATGTGGAATTGCACATTGACGCAGACAACAGAAGAATTACCCCCAATTTCCACCGGCTGCGTTACGGCTCCGTCACGGCGGCGGAGTCAATAGGTTTCCATTAAAGTCAATGAGTGTATTTCCACTGAATGCGGTACAGCTGCGTTCTGACTCCGGCGATCCGCAGCCCTCCGGAGCAGATACGCAGAGCTTCTATTTTTGCCGGATGCCGGAGCGCTCCGCAGCACTACAGGGCAGAGTACGCAGGACAGGAAGTCGAGTGACAAAACAGAACAGCCAGAAACAAAATAAAAGATCCGTTTAATTTTCAAAATAAAATACACCGCGCTCATATTTCCCTACACTACACCTTGAAAACGTCATAATGGGCGGAGACAGGCTTGTTTAAGTTTTAACCCCGTTGACACGATAGATGAAGAAATGCTGATTATTGAGGTACAGAATCAACCCATCATCTATGACCCCTCACATCCTTTTTATAAGGACAACATTAAAAAGGATGCGGCGTGGAAAACTATAGCAGAAGTGATTGGTGTGGATGGTAAGTCACTATTTTTGTCCAAGAAATAAAGATAGAAAGCAAATAGCTAGTTATGTACTCGTAATGAGGAGTTATATAGCTATACAGGTTAAATATCGCGCGATCACACCAGAACACCAGATTACATGGGGCCTCGTGAAGTCAGCTGTCAGTCATGACCGCAGCCGTTCCGCAACAAATCCGGACCTGGTGGGTATTGACGGACGACGGAACACGGAGCTGTCATGCAGCGGAGCCGTTCCGCAGCCGGTGGAAATTGGGGGTTATAAATGAAAACCAATGCGTAACTTGCGCCGTAGAGGATACGGCGTAGGTCCGACGCAGAAGTAAAAATTGGCCTTTAGCATAGATTAATGAATCTGATTAGACCGTTAGCATCTCGCTCAAAAAATGACCAAAGAGTTTCAATATTTTTCCTATTTAAAACTTGACTCTTCTGTGGTTACATCATGTACTAAGACTGACGGAAAATTAAAAGTTGCGATTTTCTTGTCCGATATGGCTGGGAACTATACTCTCATTCCTGCGTAATAATCAAGGAACTTTGCTGCCGTACCATGGGTTCAGCAGGCGCAATGATATGCAATATGCAATGATTACGCAGAGCCTGAAAATAGTCCCCAGCACTCCCTGTGCAAGCAGGTTGTCACGTTGTTTATGTTAACGGAGGTCAAGGTCACTACAGAAGAGTCAAGTTTTAAATAGGAAAAATATCGAAACTCTTTGGTCATTTTTTTGAGCGAGATGCTAACGGTCTAAATCAGATTCAATTATCTATGCCAAGCCATGCTAAAAGTGCTACCGCCAGACCCGGAGATCGACTGAATGGATTCGAAAACAGTAAAAGTCAACTGTTTAACTCTAGGGGAGTTGGAAAATTAGCCTATTTTCAAAAAAAAGTGGAGTGTCCCTTTAAATGTGTTGCGGATGAGGTTTTAAGTACAGCATTACAGGGGGAAAAAAGTGTACCACTTACCGCCTCTTTTCTTAACTGGATGAAAAACTGTTTGCATTTAAAAGATATTTTCACAATCTTCAACCTAAAAGAGAGAAAAATAATTTGTTGGTAAAACAGATCAAGGGCAGCAAAAAACACACATTGTGTGCTGTTAAAATTCCCTGATCCCATTTCATGGCCCTTTGTGTGTCTCTAAGCTTTACTCCTATTAAAATATGACTCAGAGTGAAGCTAAATATATTCAACACAACACACACATTCTCAAATGTCTGAATAAACATGCTGGAGGAGTGTCAGACACTCATGACACGTTCTGTCACACACAAATAGTACAGCACAGTGCAACTCGCAAACAAACTGAACTTCCATATCTTTTTGTGCATTCATAGTCAGCATTGTATACATTTACTTTTTAACAAACACTATTGAAATTTATGAACTACAGGGGTGAGCGATAAAATAATCAATAAGTGCAACTGTTTGCCCTGAGAGCTTAATAGACATCTGTGGTAAACAGCCCCTGTTCTCTTCAGGGCTAAACATAGCTTGCCTGGAAAGCATCTGTGCATGTATTTCAAAAGGGAGGTGCTTGGACTACAGCTACAGTAGCAGCTGGGCCTTGTGTGCCAGAAAAACAGTCTGGTGGTGGGGAGGGGGAGCTTTGCCTGATGCGGATTTGAATGCCACTATTTACATTTGATCATTGAGCTTAGCATTTCCACATCCGCTATTCCACATCTCAAAATTCAAAATGAGTGCATCTAAAAACATGGAGAATCTAAACATGCCTGAACATTTAGAACCCCTCTTCCTGGTGTATTTTACCCCCTTAACGCCATTACAAATCCATTACATGAGATTTTCAAATGATCAGAATTTCTCTGCCACAGTCAATTACACATCATGACTTGAACCCGAATTACAGCAAGAAGGCAAGTTCACTTACCACGGAAAGTAGTTGATTCGTACCCTGTTCTTATAGATGGCAATGCCAGCTGATATCACGCCCATGAAAATCTCTGTGTTGCTTTGATCCTGAAAGTAGGAACAGAGCGAGAGCGAGATAAATAATTAATGAGTATCATTAAGCATTTTTTTCAAAACTGTGCTGTTTAAGTGTTGGTCCACCCAAAAATTAAAACTCTGAATGAAAGAACATTCATCTTATTTCGTTATTCATCACATTTCATTCCAAAACCATACATCTTTCTTACTTTCATAGTACATAAAAGCTATGAAAAATGCTTTTCCTCATACAATGAAAGTACATACAGTGACCAAAGTCTTCTGAAACTATACAATAGCTTTTTGTGAGAAACAGACATTAAATGAGCTTTCCTGTTACAACGATTCTCTTTATATGTACAAAAGAGGTTTTAGATGCATAATGAAACCGCTCTGGCACACTTACCCTTGCATAGTGCAGTTCCACTCCATAGAGTTCCAACGTTCGTGCCGTATTCAGATAATTGAATTCAGACTGTGCTGGGTTAAGTCCACTGTGCCCAGGCCAAAAAGGGGGAGAATAAAGGGTAACAATTAAGACATGTGCTTCAGATTCAGATCACAAGACAATGTAGTAGAGGTACGTGTGCACAAAAAATCTTGTGTAAATTGATTTGTCAGTATGGCTAAGAATGGGGTACAATAAGCTTCCTGTTCGCAGCACAGCTCTACAGTGTGCATACTGAGTAATGAGTGCTGAGAAAGCACATACGAGTGTTCGCCAACACATGTGAGTGTTCATGAATATTCATTAAGCCATAAGACTTGTTAATTGTGGCACATTTCTGACAGCAATGTAATGTGCTGAAAGGAATATTTGATTATAATAGTGCAGTGCCAGAGTTGGCCAGAGTTCTGTCAGAGTAAGTTTAGAGCGGTGACTCTTACTTGTGTTGCTGGTGATGTTTGGTGACATCTTTTTCAAAGCCCTGAGGCTGGTTGGGGATGAAGCAGTACTCAGACAGGTATCCTGGCAAATTCTCTGCCTCACTGTAATCACCCAGCTCAGCTGAATCACAAAATATAACCACAGTATTATGAATAATAGCCATGACTCATAACAGTACAACATGCAGATAATGTATGTAAAGAGACAGAATTACCGATGGATACACACTGCTAGCCACATCTCTTAAATCACGTGCTGTGTGTGTGATTTACACATATTATTATGTGACTAAAAAATCTAAGCAAAATGCCCTAAAATTATATATACACAACTTATATAAAAGAAATTGATACTTTTATTAAGGATGCATTTAACTGATAAAAAGTGACAGTAAAGACCATTACATTGTTACACACACACACACACACACACACACACACACACACACACACACACACACACACACACACACACACACACACACATGTATAAATGTATGTATGTATGTATGTATGTATGTATGTATGTATGTATGTATGTATATGCATACATACATACATACATACATACATACATACAGTGAGAAAAATAAGTATTTGAACACCTGAGAAAATCAATGTTAATATTTGGTACAGTAGCCTTTGTTTGCAATTACAGAGGTCAAACGTTTCCTGTAGTTTTTCACCAGGTTTGCACACACTGCAGGAGGGATTTTGGCCCACTCCTCCACACAGATCTTCTCTAGATCAGTCAGGTTTCTGGCCTGTCGCTGAGAAACACAGAGTTTGAGCTCCCTCCAAAGATTCTCTATTGGGTTTAGGTCTGGAGACTGGCTAGGCCACGCCAGAACCTTGATATGCTTCTTACAGAGCCACTCCTTGGTTATCCTGGCTGTGTGCTTCGGGTCATTGTCATGTTGGAAGACCCAGCCTCGACCCAGCTTCAATGCTCTAACTGAGGGAAGGAGGTTGTTCCCCAAAATCTCGCAATATATGGCCCAAGCTGCTTGCCAATTTCCACGTAGCCCTTTCCAGCCTTGTGGAGGTGTACAATTTTGTCTCTAGTGTCTTTGGACAGCTCTTTGGTCTTGGCCATGTTAGTAGTTGGATTCTTACTGATTGTATGGGGTGGAAAGGTGTCTTTATGCAGCTAACGACCTCAAACAGGTGCATCTAATTTAGGATAATAAATGGAGTGGAGTTGGACATTTTAAAGGCAGACTACAGGTCTTTGAGGGTCAGAATTCTAGCTGATAGAAAGGTGTTCAAATACTTATTTGCAGCTGTATCATACAAATAAATAGTTTTTAAAAAAATCATATATTGTGATTTCTGATTTTTTTTTAGATTATGTCTCTCACAGTGGACATGCACCTACGATGACAATTTCAGACCCCTCCATGATTTCCAAGTGGGAGAACTTGCAAAATAGCAGGGTGTTCAAATACTTATTTTCCTCACTGTATATAATATACATACATACATACATACATATATACATATTCATGTATACATATACACATACTATATAAATCCTGTTATTTTGAACTTTATATTCATTAAAGAATCATAAACATTTTTAGCACTGCTTCAACAAAATATTAAGCAGCTGTTTTCAACATTGATAATAAGACATGTTTCTTGAGCACCAAATCAGCACATTAGAATGATTTTCGAAGGATCATGTGACACTGGAGTGATGATGCTGAAAATTTTCAATCACAGGAATGAATTACATTTTAAAACAGTAATTTTAAATTGCAATAATATTTGACAATATTACTGCATTATATATTTATTTTTTTATCAAATAAATGCAGCTTTGGTGGGCATAAGAAACTGCTTTTAACTTAACTAATTAAAATAATGATTAATTGAAATAATGATAAAAATGTGTACAATCATGTTAATTCAAGGTATACATTAGAATGCAAGAATATTCGATACATTTTATATATGTGACCCTGGACCACAAAACCAGTCATAAGTTGCACAGGTACATTTGTGGCAATAGCCAACAATACAATGTATGGGTCAAAATTATTATTTTTCTTTTATGCCAAAAATCATTAGGAAATAAAGTACAGATCATGTTCCATGAAGATATTTTGTAAATTTCCTACCGTAAATATATATATAAAAAAATGTATTATTAGTAGTAATATGCTTTGTTAAGGACTTAATTTGGGCAATTTAAAGGCGATTTTCTCAATATTTGTACCCTCAGATTCCAGATTTTCAAATAGTTGCATCTCGACCAAATATTGTCCTAACAAACCATACATCAATGAAAAGCTAATTTATTCAGCTTTCAAGTGATGTATAAATCTCAATTTCCAAAAAATTTACCCTTATGGTTGGTTTTGTGGTCCAGGGTCACATATGTAAAAAACAAATACTATTTTTAAGTTGGTGGTTATACAACATTACAGGTTTAGAGTATTTTAGAGTGAATAAATCAAAACGAAATATGTTCTTATTGACAAGTGCCAAATTAAATTCTATTACTGAATTGACTGACTAAGATCAATTCACCTTCACTTAATTTTAAGCCACACATTGCATTATCATTACATCCATCCTCACTTAAAGGGATAGTTCACCCAAAAATGGAAATTTGCCCATAATTTACTCACCCTCAAGTCATCCTATTACAAAGTTATATTACAAAAGTCCAGGCTAATCCAAGCATTAGAATTTGATTCATAGTTGCTCTGTTTTTGAAGTCCATAAAAAGTGCATCTGTCCGTCAAATAATGTGCTCCACGCGGCTCCGGAGTGTTAATAAAGGCCTTCTGAAGCAAATTGACACGTTTGTTTAAGAAAAATATTCATATTTAAAACTTTATCAAGTAAACTTTCGGCCCACCGCCTTCCGTGGAAAAGTGTTGAATGTTGAAAGTGAAACTCAAGATGCGTACGTGACGTCATGACGAGCGTACCTGGTTGCGTTAGTCTTTCGATCGGCAGGGGAACCTTCAACAATTTTTCCATAAATTGAACAGGGAAGGCGGTCCCCGAAAGTTTACTTGATAAAGTCTTAAATATGGATATTTTTCTTACACAAACACATCGATTCGCTTCAGAAGGCCTTTATTAACACCCCAGAGCCGCGTGGAGCTCGTTATTTGATGGGCAGATGCATTTTTTATGGACTTCAAAAACAGAGCAACTATGAATCAAATTCTAATGCTTGGATTAGCCTGGACTTTTGTAATATAACTCAGATTTTATTAGTCTGAAAGAAGAATGTCATATACACCTAGGATGACTTGAGGGTGAGTAAATTATGGGCTAATTTTCATTGTTGGGTGAACTATCCCTTTAAGAATCAAATGATAAAACACACCTATGCTTAAAGCTATGGGTTTAGCATGATTGCTACGATGTTTATCATCATGTAAAACACACAAGCACTCAGTGAGTCTTTCAAATCTGCTAAACCGATTCCATTGACTTTATATAAAAAAAAAATTTTTTTTAAAAACACAAAACGCTGCATTTAGCATCCAGTTCGCCACTACGGCAGCTTGTCAGTAAACATTAAAGCAAACAGGCTACTAGGCTACTGGCCTCAACAGAATCCCCTATGACCTACATAGCACCCAAACTGCATGCTAAAAGCCCTGGAGAGACCAGAGCAAATGTGCTCACTACAGCAATCTGTCAAGAGTCATTATTGCTGAGCTCAATCTGGCAAGCGGCCCTCCTAGGGCCCGGGATATGCCATGTCACTGCTCCATCTCGAATGGGCACTATTAGGTTAACTAAGATGTGCTGGGCTGTGTTTGTGCCTGCTGTACTTCAGAGAGATTTCTTGGTCGCATGTACTCCTGTTTTACAAGCTAGTGCTTGTTAAGCGTTGAGGTTGTGCACAGACGGAATGTACCACGCTGAGCCTGCGCTGTTGTATTACAGTGGTTTGCTGGGAAGCTCAGCACAGGATTTTAGTTTGCATAATACCATCTATGGTGAAATATATTGCATGACATGGAAAAAGAAATGTGGTGCATAACATAGGCGGAAAACAACTTTAATTATAATTCTGCTGCTACGCTAAATTGCTATCAATTCCTCTTACTCAAGAAATAGAGAATTACAGGCGCCACTTGTTTGACACCAAACATAACATTAAACAGGATTTAAAGTTGTAACATTAAAGATGGTGAGACCAAACCAGAATTAAAACAAACCACATGTAATTGACCATCACATACCGTTCTACTTTAAAAAACTGATTTAGTTTTGTGGCTTCTTTGTCATTTATATCCTACCACCGTTTTCATACTTACACTGAACAGCGTATGATGCCAGGAGTGCGGCAGTATTGTGCGGACAGGGCAGTCTGGGAAGTATATATATTATATTAAATTAACAGTATAACAGAGTGGAGATAAAACCAAATTGGTCTCAAATTACTGTATTCAAGTAACCATAAAAGAACATTAAGCACATCCAACTACAGAAGCACATACTACAGTGGTATCAAGATAAATATTGAATGAACAATCCACATAGTATTAGTTGCAGATATAATAATTTACAAATAAATTGAATGCCCCTACTACTGAATGCAACTGGACTTAGAAAGATTTGCAGTTAAAAGAGTCACACATCATCCAGCTCACCTTCCACTGAGCATGTCCTGCTTAATCTGCAGAAAATACAGGTACCTACACAGATGGAAAAGAACATGACAAATAATCTCTGTGAATCTTGAATGTATTGTTCATGAGGTGAAGTATTAAATATTACAAAAATATTGTGCCATATTGTACCGCAGTACAGTTTAGATATTGAGAGTTTAACTAACAATCAATGTAATTTTTCTTCATTATTATCGAACAAAGCAAAGCAAACAAAGACATGGTTAGCCTATATAAGTAAGGTTTCTTAAGTTTGTGTAATATGATTACAATCAGGGCTTGACATTGACTTTTTTGGTCACCAGCCACTGTGGCTGGTGGTTTTCCAAAGTTACTAGCCACTTTCAAGCAAGTTACAAGCATTTTCACTGGCCAAACTTTGTTGTTGGCTATATGTAAATGACCACTGTACACACTCAAAACAAGTCTACATGAAATGTATGAAATTAGGCCCATTTAGCTCTGATAAGATTGTGTGTAAAGCTTGTGAGTAAAGAGAAACACTAACTAGTGATGCACCGAAATGAAAATTCTGGGCCGAAACCGAAAATGGCTTCTTTAAAAAAAAAAAGTGTGTGTGTGTGTGTGTGTGTGTGTGTGTGTGTAGGGGTCTGAAATTGTCATCGTAGGTGCATGTCCACTGTGAGAGACATAATCTAAAAAAAAAAAATCCAGAAATCACAATATATGATTTTTTACCTATTTATTTGTATGATACAGCTGCAAATAAGTATTTGAACACCTGTCTATTAGCTAGAATTCTGACCCTCAAAGACCTGTTAGTCTGCCTTTAAAATGTCCACCTCCACTCCATTTATTATCCTAAATTAGATGCACCTGTTTGAGGTCGTTAGCTGCATAAAGACACCTGTCCACCCCATACAATCAGTAAGAATCCAACTACTAACATGGCCAAGACCAAAGACACTAGAGAGAAAATTGTACACCTCCACAAGGCTGGTAAGGGCTACGGGGAAATTGCCAAGCAGCTTGGTGAAAAAAGGTCCACTGTTGGAGCAATCATTAGAAAATGGAAGAAGCTAAACATGACTGTCAATCTCCCTCGTACTCTCAATGATCCTAAGAAAGGTGAGAAATAAGCCCAAAACTACACGGGAGGAGCTGGTCAATGACCTGAAAAGAGCTGGGACCACCGTTTCCAAGGTTACTGTTGGTAATACACTAAGACGTCATGGTTTGAAATCATGCATGACATGGAAGGTTCCCCTGCTTAAACCAGCACATGTCAAGGCCCGTCTTAAGTTTGTCAATGACCACTTGGATGATCCAGAGGAGTCATGAGAGAAAGTCATGTGGTCAGATGAGACCAAAATAGAACTTTTTGGTCATAATTCCACTAAATGTGTTTGGAGGAAGAAGAATGATGAGTACCGTCCCAAGAGCACCATCCCTACTGTGAAGCATGGGGGTGGTAGCATCATGCTTTGGGGGTGTTTTTCTGCACATGGGACAGGGCGACTGCACTGTATTAAGGAGAGGATGACAGGGGCCATGTAAATGTTTATAAATGTTATAAATATAAATGTTTGACCTCTGTAATTGCAAACAAAGGCTACTGTACCAAATATTCCAGGTGTTCAAATACTTATTTGCAGCTGTATCATACAAATAAATAGTTTAAAAATCATACATTGTGATTTCTGGATTTTTTTTTTTTTGATTATGTCTCTCACAGTGGACATTACACCTACGATGACAATTTCATGATTTCTAAGTGGGAGAACTTGCAAAATAGCAGGGTGTCCAAATACTTATTTTCCTCACTGTATATATATATATAACATGAGATGCTGCACTGAATAGCCTCTCACTGTGTGTCACTGTTCTCTGGGAAAAATGGCATTTGGGGGGTAAAATATGTGTTTTTTTGGCAGGGTTGCCTGCTAAAATTCACATTCCTGGGTCTAAATATCACATAATTGGGGTCGCTTCAACCCGCGGACATAGAAAAACATCCCGCGGGTAAACCGCAGACTTGGCAACACTGCTTGGGGCAGATAAATACCTGCGTGCAATCTGCGCAAGCAATGAAAAGTGGCCTTCGTTCGCGCGCCAGTAGTTAAGGGGATTGTCGCTTCTGGCAATGGGTAGTTCAGCTGGATACGTCTCTATTTGTTCTCATACCGCTGACATGCTTAATCTTTGATAGGCAGACGCGTCACGTGATAACAGCTTGACCGTGAATGAAACCTAAGTGCTAAGTTTACGTTTTCGGCTGTTTCGGCCCGAAACCGATAATGCCATTTTCGGCCGAACATTTTCGGCAGCCGAAATTTCGGTGCACCCCTAACACTAACAGTTGCTTGTCTGAAAAAAAAAGTTTTTTGGTGTAAATATAATTTATTCTCCATCAATATTCTCATCAGTGTTCTATCATCTATGACATATTTAAATCTAGCATTTTTGTGTATTAGCCCATACAGTAGCCTAGTGAAATACATATTTTCATGTGATTTAACAGTTTAAATATAAAAAAATCTAAAAAGTGTGCATCATCCTTGACACCTAGATGAACACTTTACAGTTGGTTTTATGACTAAGTCATAAGTCATTCTCTCCAAATGCTATTGAAGTTTGAAACGTGTATACCAATGTCATATATAACTTTCGAGACGGTCCCTAAATTCGCGAATATCGAACGTCCAACATCAAGCCAACTTTATGCCAGTCATATCAGATGCGCTATGGTTCTGCTGTGATCTTTGTTTGAAACTATTTTGCTGCTGAAATAGAACAAAAACAGTCAATCACTGTATGATGAATGAATCTCCTGTGTACATCGCATGTATACATCTCTGCTTTGTTGTTTATGATGAGAGTGCAGATTTCAGTGAGTCAGAGCACGCTCTGAACAAAACTCTGGTGTTTCAGCGATGACTAATCTGAATGCCTTATTAGACATTGCATTCATAAGCTCAACAGGATTGCGTGATTGGTTATAATGCGCAGCCTTTTGAGAAGACTACAATAAAATTCAACCCCCCAAAGTGGCTAGTGGAAGTGACTGTGTTGCACGCCACAGCTGAAATGTGTTAATGGGTGTTAATGTCAAGCCCTGATTACAATATTAAGTTTATGGCAGCAAAGCAGTTTACATTTTACATTTATTTGTTTGTGCATTCCCTGGAAATTGAACCCATGATGACCTTGGCACTGCTAGTGTCATACTCTACTGTTTAAACTACAAGAACACTACAAAGAGATAATGCAACAGTATCACCATGAATCACTATGAATCACCATCACGGATTCAGGTGAGGATCATAGGATGTCGATCATTGTCATTTTAAATTATGCACATGTAATCCTGCTTTACTCATCCCTGTTCTAGTCTATAATTCTCTGAACTATTTTCATTACTTCTATAATATTACAGTACTCTTTTACAACCTCTAAAAGCAAGAATTACCACATAAATATTCCAAGTATGCTAAATGAATAAAATGTGAAAGAAAATCAAATCTCCATCCATCCATCCATCTTCTTCATGGAGTTTTAGTTTATGTCTTTTAGCTTTGAAGACTTTTAAACGCTATAGTGTACAAAGTTGTCAAAATAACTTTAAGCATATTTGTTTGAAAACGAAAATGTTTCATTTTAAAATGTAAATCTTTTAAACATACATTTAAAATGTTCAGTCTTTCTCTTGGAAGGAAATAAGCCCAAAATAGGAATGACTGAATTTGGTGACATATTCCAAAATTGTCCCCCAAAAAAAGTGTTATTCTTTAATAAACACTTTTTTAGGTCTTCATATTCTGTGCATCAAAGCTGAAATCCACAAACTCACCGTGTGTATTCTTCCTGAAGTTTGTTGGGGTCACTCACAAAAAATTTCACCCGGAAGTTCAGATGATGTGGGGAGCCCCCTAGCATTTTATTCACAAGAACACATGTGCAAGTACAAAGATGTGCAGATAGAAAGGAAGAGAAAGAATAAATCAATGGTGGGTGGTAAACAACAGCCTATAGTATAGTGCTTTGTATAAAATTACTTACTTTTTAATTGCTTCCTTATGGGTTTATTTGGATCCAGCCACCTCTATAAATTATTGATATATCGAAAAGAGAGACAGATATAGAGAGAGGGGAAGAAAAACCTTAATAACATGGCAACAGTCCAACACAACCTAATGCCACTCAATAATTCAATAGGCTTGTGTTTTCTACTGTGGGGAGGTGGGGATGTACTTATCTGTAGATACACAGAGACAAAGTGAGTGTTTGTTGAGTAAAAAACTTCCATTTTCAACTGAATCAATGTAACTATAAAGTCTTTTCAGCCACAGATCGACCGATTGGTAGATACCTTCTAAGAGAATGACGCAGGTGTAACATGAATGCTGATACTATACATGCAACACCAATATGTCTACTAATGTGTTTGTGTTCATCCGAATAATGTAATTTCTTGTCTGGAATGTGTGGGATATATGCTTAAACATTCACTGCATATTATTTTAGGAGGACATTTGCTCATGATTTTGTGATGTTTAAGTGATTTACCCTAAAGAAACGAATTACACTTTTGATATATCAAACTATTTCAGTAGTCTAACATTCCGCTAATACTGAATATTGAGTTGGGACACTGGAAAGGAAGAGATGCTTAAAAGGACCTTTAAACCTGAACCTTTGTGTGTCCTACATTCCTAAATTTGAACCTATTTCAGGAATACTGGCCATTCACACACTCAAGCTTACAAAGCTCAGAGCAAAACCCTTGTGAATCCCAGAGGGCAAACCGGCTCGGCTCTGGCACATCATTGAGCTTGACCTTTGAACTCACCAGGCTATCAGAGGAGTCGTCGGCCAGGTGCAACCCAAAATAGTCTCTCTCGGTCAGCTCCAGGTGCTTGAAGACAGCGTCCAGTAGGATCTGTCCTTGATCGTGCTTCTATAGAGTATGTACACACGCACAGAGAGAGATAGAGGGGAAAATGTAAGTTGTAAGAATAAATTTGAATTTAAGAATTTATGTTATGTTAAATATTTAACTTTGAATTTTTTAATTGTATTAAATATAATCATGTTCTTCATAATTATACTGTCTTCAATATTATTATTAGTGCTGTCAAATCGATTAATTGTGATAAATCTAATCTAAAAAAAGTTATTTTTACATAAAGTGTATGTATGTATATATACAAATATTCTTTCTCTCTATATAATATATAGTGATGATAGATAGATAGAGAGATTATATATGTGTATGTATACATATATACATACATACACACACAAAAACACATTATAGAAGCAAAAAACTATTTGACAACACTAATTATTATACAATAATACATTTGTATCCTGATTTCTTCAATTCCATTTTGCAATGAACATTTGAAAATAAAGGGAACCTAGAGCATAAAATTATAAGTGAACCAAATACAAAAACAAAATGGGATCAGAGACTCGTAAATCTGCATTTGTCACGATCATGTGCATCTTTTTGGCTGACATAAGCAGCAAAGTAAAAGTAAGATTACCCATATTTCCAGAAAAGGCCAAACCACTAGAAACAGTCAGACGTAATAAGCCATTTTTATTGGCTGTCAGATCCGTTAAAGCATCCTGATAGAAGAGCTGAGGCATTAACAGTGATTTTATTTCCTGTTTTACCCATTTAAATGGTCCTGGAAATGCCAAGACAGCATATTCTGAACACATGCCTTCTGAGAAACACAGAAAGACAGTTCAAACCACACACACGCTGTGTTGCTTAATACACAAAATATGGCAACAATCACATCAGCAGAATGAATGACAGGCCAGTCGAGAGAATATGGACAGTCTAACGCCTCTGCAGAGCTGCAAAACAGGCAAGAAAATACAGAAATATGGAGCACAAATAGAGAGTTTACATTAGTGTTGTCACGGTACCAAAATTTCAGTATTCGGTACCAATACCAGTAAAAATCCACGTTCTCGGTACCAATTGCGGTACCAAAGCAAAACACAAAAACATGCTAACTGAACAACACACTTTTTTTTATTAATAAAATGAAATTATCCACTTTATCCATACATATGAATTCAGCAACAGCTTGGTTCAGTTTTCTTGCTTCAGGTGAGTTTTTGTCATATTTCTGCTGCTGCCAAAAAGCATTTGTAACTGTTGTCTGTTTTAGAGTTTACTGGGGTGTCATTGTAGATGATTCCTGATCTTCCTCAGCCTGCAGCTGTAAAAAGGAAATATATAAAAGTAAAATGGGCTGAATCTGATCAAATGCAACATTAGATCATTGACATCAGCTAAAATATAACTTTTCTGTAAATAACACACCTCTGCTTTGATAATAAAGTTAGATAAAATGACAAATGTGTAGGCCTACATCACTGTTGCAAAGATTTAATTATTCTTATTCGTTAATTAAATGTACCATTACATTTTTAAAATCAGAAGTTTTACCTACTAACATTATTTAATGCACAATGAACAAACAGGACCAATAAAGTGTTTGTATTAAATAAATAACATTTACAATTAATGCTGTAAAAATATATTGTTCACTCACTGTAAGTTGTTGTTAGATAATGCATGAAGTAGCCTAATGTTAATGAATGGTACTATCTAACTATAGTTTTAGCACAGTGAACAGAAGATAACCCGTGTTTTATATTAATGTACTTTTATTTAATCTAAACTGCGTCATTCTAACACTCATTATAGCGTCCACATATGCTTACGATTTAGGCTACTATGCAAACGGCTAACGTTTTGTTTATTTCAATCCGACATTAAAATTAAAATATGGTATATTATTCATAACAGAAGCTCTAAATATGAAATAAAATTGAAACTTACTTGAACTGCTTCATCATATCTGGGTGTCTGTCTTTGAGGTGCTTTATTAAGTACGTGTTTCTTCCTTTTGAGAGAAAACTTCTGTTACATCGTTTACAGATTGGCTTTTGAGGATCAATGATGTCCCCCTCGCCATCAGCCACAAATCCGAAATATTTCCATACGTGGCTCTTTCCTTTCTTTTCAACAAGTGAATTTACAGCCACTGCATCAGCACCGCCGGTCGCCATGTCTCACGCCCGTTTCACACATACTCCGTCTGCAGTGTGTATGCGGTGCGTGTTGCGGTGCGTATGCGGTGCAGGAGCAGCACGCGCTGTTGTTCTTTCATATATGCTGCGTTTGCAGC
>CM042243.1:23913069-24073069 GCA_023566225.1 Romanogobio albipinnatus | reverse complement strand
TATTTAACCTGTATAGCTATATAACTCCTCATTACGAGTACATAACTAGCTATTTGCTTTCTATCTTTATTTCTTGGACAAAAATAGTGACTTACCATCCACACCAATCACTTCTGCTATAGTTTTCCACGCCGCATTCTTTTTAATGTTGTCCTTATAAAAAGGATGTGAGGGGTCATAGATGATGGGATGATTCTGTACCTCAATAATCAGCATTTCTTCATCCATCGTGTCAACGGGGTTAAAACAAGCCTGTCTCCGCCCATTATGACGTTTTCAAGGTGTAGTGTAGGGAAATATGAGCGCGGTGTATTTTATTTTGAAAATTAAACGGATCTTTTATTTTGTTTCTGGCTGTTCTGTTTTGTCACTCGACTTCCTGTCCTGCGTACTCTGCCCTGTAGTGCTGCGGAGCGCTCCGGCATCCGGCAAAAATAGAAGCTCTGCGTATTTGATGCGGAGGGCTGCGGCTCGCCGGAGTCGGAACGCAGCTGTACCGCATTCAGTGGAAATACACTCATTGACTTTAATGGAAACCTATTGACTCCGCCGCCGTGACGGAGCCGTAACGCAGCCGGTGGAAATTGGGGGTGAGTGCTGTTATGAAGACGACGCAACTGCGCACCTTTCGGATTGCGCATCCAGAACCGGGTTGGCCGGGTTTTCGGTACCACCGGTACTTAAGAAAACCTGGTACCGTTACGTATACATTTTTTTAGTATCGACTTGGTACCGAAGTACCGGGTCTTCTGACAACACTAGTTTACATATTGACATGCTGATGGAAAAAATAAAAATAATAGATAACGTTAAAGTGCAAGTTCAGTTTGATTATTTCAATATTATTTGTGACACTATTGTCATGTTAACATGAGTTAATTTTTTTTAATGAAGGAGGTGGCGGTTTGTGTCCTCCATACCTTAGAACAGTGCTCTTCAACTCCAGTCTTTGAGGGTCAGTGTCCTGAGTTCAGCTCTAACCCTAATCAAACACACCCAAAACAAGCTAGTCAAGGTGTGTAGAATTGCTAGCAAATTGGTTGGTACTAAAGTCTGCAGGACACTGGGGCTCTGTCTGAAAGCTGAAAAATGCTGCACCATATATCGTTTTAGCATCGGCATCATGATGTGTGCATCCACAATAGTCACATCGCCGGATGTGTGATAAGTATAGGGATCATAGTTGATCCGTGATCAGTATGGACCAGGTCACACAGTTCATAACGCATGTGATTGGTGGATTAATAGCAAAGTTTAACCATCATAAATTGAAAGTCTATCATTCGCACTTGTTTAAGTCCTGTTTAAACATTCAAGCGAGTTTAAAGCACTCCCCAAAATCACCCAAATAATTCTAGAATGATTATTTCCAAATAAAGCTAAAGTCATCTGGTGAAATTGTTTTCATATCGCAATATGTATCGATGAAAACAAAATATTGCAATGCCAATTTCTTTTTTCAATACTGCGCAGCCCTACTTTGGAGGATGCACTTGGAAGGCATCAAGGCATGTCCAAAATCCAATGTTAGCTTCACTTCCTCTTTCTTGAGATACCTTCATCTGATCGAGTACTGAGGGCAGCCTTTGCTGCCTTTGATATCCCACAATCCTGTGCACTCCATTCCGTGAAAGCTTAGCTAAAATAAAATAAAAAACAAGATAATATCTCAACCTTGTGGTTGGTGGTCAGTGTAAATACAAGTTTTTGAAAGTTTTTCACTTTTGATGTTATTTCTAGTGATAAATTCCTATTATAGTAATTGAATATTTGCTTAGTTATCATTAAAGCTTGCTCTATTTTGTTGTAGATCATAAAAAAACACTTTTTGATGCAGCCTAGTTACATGCCTTTAGACACATCTTATAATTAAGTGACTCAAGTGCATTCAAACATGTGATTTGCCTTTTATATTAGCATGAGAGCCAACATAAATATCAAATAGTCAAGTCACATCACCTATATTTATACACCGCTTTAAACAATACAGATTGTTTCAAAGCAGCTTCACAGCAGGCAAAGTAACAAATTGGTCACAAATAGGTCGTACAGCTACTGTATAACTTAAAAAAATAAACCATGGGAAAACTTTACGTAAACCCAAAACAGGAAGTGTTTATATGGGCTTTGATTGTTCAAAACGTTTTTTAGGATGTAGATATGAACAAAGTTCCCGAATTTCTGGAACCGTGTGTTTCCTTCTCCTGTCCTCTGCATTTTTGTGTAGATTTGCACACTAATTAAAGTGTCTGAGAGGAGACTTGCAGTGGTCTCAGACCTCGTGGCTATTCGAGTGTGGGTCTTCAACAGAAGTCTAAAGTAACGGTCAGAACTGGAAGTGGGATCCCAGTGTGGTATTTCCAATGAATGTATGAGAGGGCGTACATTAAAGTCGCAATGACACTGAAATAGCAACGGATATTTTCGTTTGAATTTAGTTTTTTTATTTTGTATTTTGTAAATAACTTTAAAAACATGTAGAGCAAGGACCTGGTTCTCTCCATCAGTTGTTGATTGGGTGGAGGTAGAACTGCTAAATGTGAGCTTGCAGTCAATTGTAAGAAAGTCTGTAATCTTAAGGTAATGTAAAAAGAAACATGCACGGATGATTTGTTCACAAAATTAATAACATACGTTAAAGAAATACTGTACATTTATATTTCATGCTGACTTTAAAGGAGAGGAGTGAGGTATGACAGAAATGCGAGCAGACTTGCGCCGGCTTGTCCAGATATCGGAGATCTGCAGGAAGCCCATGAGTGTTTTGAAGACAGTTAGTCCAAAGAAACAGGCAGCAAATACAGTGTAGGTATGACATCTGTTTTGATTCTAAGGGAAGACTGGCACTGCACAGGGGGCCCACTAAGTATTTGGACACTTAAGCCACAATTATAGCCAGCATGAAATTGCTTTCTCAATAGACATTCATGGGGTTATTGTGGAAGATTTATTAGAGCATGTTGTTTTGAAGGAAAAAAAAGTAATCTTCATAATGTTTTATCAAAAACAAATTTCCTTCTAAGCTCATGTCCCTAAGGCCACTTAAGAATGGTAAATTTATCCAGAGATAAACAATGCAAGAGTTTCGGTCTAGCTGATGGAACCTTCACTGACCCTATTGGGTTGCAACATTTTACATGCTGCGCACAAAAAGCTGGCTCTCAGACAGCATGCAATCCCAAATTCAGTTCTTTTTTGTGGGTTATTGCACTTGGATTGTCAAAATCACACAAAATGCATGTCTTTGTGAGAATATTTTCACCAACCCTAGTTATCATCAATATACATTTTTTTAATATAAAATTATAATTTTTGTTACCAGAATGTTTAAAATCTTAACTATTGTTCTGACTGGGAAAGTTATATGCTTATTGTTAATCTCTAGTGTTATGTATCATTTGCATAAAATTGCACAGGGCTAAATTGTATCACTGCTCTATGGTCACTGCTCATTGAAAATAAATGAATTCCACACAATTTGAGGTATGATTCATGTCTTGTGCTAAAGGATTTAAACAAACCCCTAACCCCAGTATTGCAATATACTGTTACTTGCCTTTGCAAAAGAAAATCAAGATCAAAGTGACAAAATCCATTAGAACCATTAAGAGAGACGATACAAGGCAGCGATCAAATCTAATGTTTACAAACTTCCGACTTCTTCTCTGCATTCCAGACGTAATATGCACATCTACAAACACACAGATGAGACGTATTTATGATAGCCCCTCCGTAACATCAACAACATCAACTTCTGTAACACAAATATCAGCCTTCCTGTTTTTAACACCTTGCCCCCTCCTGATTATTTTCCTCTGGTGCTCCCTCTCTCCTTCCATTAGACCTTGTCCTTCCGTTCCATGTGCGCCTTATACTCATCAAGGGCCCGCTGTGCTGCCAGACTATCTAGGTCACCAAGAGGTCTGGCACAAAAAAGTACTAGACCAGAGAGCAAGTGAGTAAATTTGATCAATGGGGCTGTTACATGAGGACTGGCTTTCCTGGAAATGTTAGTTACAAATCAAAGAGCAGCATGAGAGACAACTTCTAAGTAAGAACGCCTTGATTCAACTAACAGATCATCAGCAGCTGTTTAAAGTGAGTCATGTGATGTATATAGGTTTATTGTTTATTGCCTGCTCCAATTCAAATATGGAAATACTTCCTGATTCACAGGAAATCCTTGTACAAAGTTACTGATGGGAATCCACTGGGGGAAACCTGAGTACCCTTCTATAACCTGAACAACCTTTAATTCAGTTTTGGCACAAGCCCTTATTTCAAGTCAGGACATAACAGTTCTCCGTAGGGACCCTTTTACACAACACTTTGCACAACACTAAGGACATTGATGAGCAAACACAAGGGTTTTGCAATAAGACCAACAAATGAAAGAGCTGAGGATTTGTGCCTTTTTCTTGTCGCGTGTGTGGGGTGTGTCATGGTAGCTTTATATTGCAGGTGCAAGTATGTACTTGAATCTCTGGAACCCTGAGGGCCACTTTTCATCCTGCTGGAATGTCAAGCATGCATCCCTTCTATAAGCAGAATTACACACTATCCTCTAGCTAGAACATGAGCATATTGTAGATGATGCAGACTTGGAAAAACTCACATAGATCTCACAAACTTCAAACAAATATGAAAATGATTTGGAGTTTAAGAAAAAAAGGTAACACTTTATAATATTAATAAGACCTTAACAAACACTGTATAAGGTTCTACAGATCAGTCATTTACATGCAATCATTAATTAATATATGATTAATGAAGTTTGTTGGCAATTCTAGCCATTAATTATACAACCATTCAAAAGATGTTTTTTTTTGTGCTCACTAAGGCTGTATTTATTTGATCAAAAATACAGTAAAACAGTAAAAATGTGAAATATTATTACAATTTAAAATATCTGTTTTTTAATAAAATATATTTGAATGTATTTTAAAATACAATTCATGAAACATTTATTATTACGGTATTATCCATGTTGAAAACAGTTAATCAACTTAATTCATCCTTGCTGAATAAAATACTAATTTCTTTATTTTTATTTTACTGACCCCAAACATTTGAATGGTGCACATAATTCACTGGTTAACCGTTAACCGACAGTAAGAATTTTGACCGCTTAATGCTATTGGTTTAATGATTTAAAAAGTAATTTTTCAAAATATTTTTTAAACGTTTTGCTACATGGTTAAAAAATACACATTTTTGAGTGAGAAAAAAACCCCCTGACAAGTCACTTTTAATTCGACCACCATAAAGACCGCAGTATCATAGATACTTGGACATGGATGGACTCCATCCAGAACACCCTAAAAGTAAGCATCGGGAAATTATCTATCAACTACCCAGAAGCCCCTAGGGTCTCCGTGATTTTGTTCCTGGACATGTTCCTGGATCAACATCTTTTGTTGATCTTAGAACATTCCTGTCCAAAAACATAGTCCTAACCCTATCCCTTCCCCTAAACCTAACCCTATTCATAACTTATCCCCAAAATCAGAGAGAAATGGTTAAACAGCTCCCAGCCATTTTCGGTAAGCCAAAACTTGACATTAACTGTAAACATAATTCTCAGATCTGACTGGTTGATTAGAATGTTGTTCCAGGAACAACAAGGATGTTGATCCAGGAACATGTTCTACTTGTTGAAATCACGTTCACCTCAGCGACCACGTAGTAACACCACTCACATTTGCTTTAGAAAATGTAAAAATTGTTACAAAATAAATTGCTTAAAAGGTCCCGTTCTTCGTGATCCCATTGTTCAAACTTTAGTTAGTGTGTAATGTTGCTGTTAGAGCATAAATAATACCTGTAAAATTATAAAGCTCAAAGTTCAATGCCAAGCGAGATATTTTATTTAACAGAAGTTCCCTTTCAAAGCCTACAGCGAACGGCTGTACTACTGCTTGGACTACATCCTGGTACTTCCTTCATAAATGACGTCAGTAGAACAGTAGAACAGACTAACCTCCGCCCACAAGACTACACGAAAAAAGGGGGCGTGGTCTCGTTGCTGTCCCACGTGGAGAAAAGGAAGTGGTGCGTTTGAGTGTGTTTGTCGCCATGTCGTCGAGACGCTGTTATTTTCATCCCAGAGTCAAATCACCTTTGTTTGGCTTTCCCAGGGACGCTGTAGAGATCATTAAGCGCATATATATCTCCCGTTAAGAGGCGTGACATTTCCACGTGCGCTAAGCTGCTGTCGAATCACACCACAGGAACCGGGATACTTTCGCTAAGCTGCTGTCAAATCACAACACGGGAAGCGCTGGCACAATCAGAACTCGTTACGTATTTCTGAAGGAGGGACTTCATAGAACACGGAACATCAGCCCGTTTTTAGGACAGTGAAAACAGCGGTATACAGATAAGTAAATTGTGTGAAAAATACTGTGTTTTTTTACAAGCGAAACATGAACACATGTTATATTGCACACTGTAAACACAATCAAAGCTTCAAAAAGACACGAAGAACGGGACCTTTAAAAGGACTAAAAAGGATTTAAAAGGATTGCTAAAAAAGTAAGCTTCCTATACAGTAGAAAGGCGAATTTATTTGGTGCTACCTGACTAGAGATAACAGAAAAAAAGGCTGTTGTCTTCCCTTTTGCCAAATTGGTAGAAAAACACCCATAATGCACTGGGAATGTTGCCGTCCAAGGCCACTCTCACCAACCTGCTATATGCTTACCAGAGTCAAATTTTGCCTTGCTTGCTTTAGTAGGAAATACTCCAAGAAAAACTTTTAGTCACATTGTTCACGGGTGCAAGCATTCAAGAGTATACGTTTAGAGAGAGTTACTTTCGGTTTCCAGGAAAGGTTCCAATGCATTGTAGGCAGTGCCGAAAAGCTAGCCTGACAAAGCAAGACCCACATCAAGATGTTGGGTCTGGGAACACACCATTGGCAGGGCTCAATCCGAGGGGCGGGATAAACGGTTGTCTTTCAAATTCCCTCTGCATGCAATAGGATATTGCTACAACCAACCAGGGCAACGAAGCTAATTCTGAACACATCTTCCTTTTTTAAGAATGCCGTTCTATGTTCTTTTCTCAAAGAAAAGCTTAACTCTCCAAGTCTTCCAGAGCCAAAGGCGATTCGAAAGACCGCTGTTCACCAGCAGCAGCCATCCTCTTTGTTTTCAAGTAGCAAGGAATTCACAAGGAACCTTCGCAACTCTGCCGTCATTATGTTCAGCCTGCTCACCGACTCTATTCACGATGTGATTGGCCTGACTAGAGTTTGGTTTTTCAAGCTCGCAAGCCAACGGAGAGTTGCTAGACGACCTTGGCTGCAAATTACATTTGCTGCCGCTAGGGTGGTCTAGATTTTTAGGCTACCAAAAAGCTGCAAAGAACCATAAATATGGAGAGATCGCCACAATGGAAAAATCTGAAAAACCTCTATGTTTGTAGTCAACATTTCAAACTGGATGACTACGAATACAGTGTTTTGTCACACCCACAATAAACCATTTCTCGGTTCAGGCAACACAGAGAATGACATTGTTCACATTTAACATAAATCATTTACATTTATACCGACATTGTAACAAAACAAAGTGGGTTGAAAAACGGTGATGGTAGACTTTTAACACATCATTATTTCATTCACATTACTTACATTGACTTTAAAAGGCTGGACAGTGTTATCCAAAAGAAGAACGTTGCAGACCACCTCGGTGCGCTGCCTGTCGCGTGCCAGCTCCGTCGCCCGGACATTGTAGGATCTGCCTGGAGGCAACCGGAAGCGTGTGGTCATTACGGTCCAACCAGAGTCTGTAACACACACAAATATCTGCTTAAGATTGTGCAATTCCAGTATAATATAACACTTGCATCAGGTTGGGTTAGTAATTAATTTAAAAACAGGAATAGTTATTACTATAAATATTTAATTAGGCAATTTTGTACTGGCTAAACTGTACAAAACTGTTCAACTGTGCATTTACAAGGCTGATTCAGACTCCGACTTAAATGCACACATGACAAACTGATATTTTTATGTACAGCCTACATTGTGCCTAAATATATCTATTTCCTTAGGGGTTCTTACGCAGCTTTCCTGCTAAAAGTAACAGCAAATGGGGACATTGAGGATAGGATGGATTCAAAGAAGAGGTACTTCACATACACAGAAATACAATTGATACAATCACAATGTTTTATGGTTCAGGTTCATCTTAAAGTTTAGGAGGCCATTTACCTTTTAAACAGACATGAATTTGGCCTTTACAAAATAATACACTGGATTTTTTTCCAAATTGAAAGGCACAATATGCAAGATATTTGGATTAAAATATCCAAAAACCACAAGAACAAAACAATGTAAAATATTTTGTTGACTTGTGTGCTTACATGATCCCAAATGTTTCCAACAATGTTTAAATCCAGAAAAATCAGCTATTTTAACCAGTGTTATGGGCCGCGTCACTACGTTGCTTGTCAGTGACCTCGTATCTGCATTGCCCCCGATTTCACTGATTTTACTTCAACCATGAAAACACCAAAGACGCTTTAATACATTATGTTTTATTAGACAGGTGAGCAACTGTTTGGATACATGTATCACCAGAAAACTAATCATTGTCTAATGGTTAGTCCTATTGTTTGAATATCTTGTTTTCTTGATTTACCGCGAGTAACATGTTTGTACCCCAGAGAGACAACACTATTTTGTGGCTGACATAGCAGAAAGAGCTTTATTTGTAGTAATAGTAATACAGCATTTTACACCATACAATACATTTTAAAAATTAAAATTGCATTCCATTTACCAACACAAAATCGATCTAGCATCGTTTAGTGTCTCATACCAGTCAGAGTAATGTTATAACATAACTTTCAACACACTCAAATGTACTTTTAGTATAATTGTTTTGACCAAGTAAACAGCACTGCATTACCACACAATTTTAATTTGTCAAATAAAGTGCCTGTCAAATAATTCAGCCCCTGCGGCTGCTAGGTTCCACTAGTATGAAATAAAATAATCTGAATTTAAGTGATCAAAGTTCAATATCAGGGAAGGAGGCGGCGGACATAAATTTAATTGTAAAATAAACAAACAACAAAACGAAAGAAACTGCAGCGACTGACTGAGGCATATAAAAACAGCAAAGTAAAATGTCCCGGGCTCTCCATCTTGCCCTGCTTCATACCACAGTAACATTAATAAAACTTTAATACAATGATTTCTGCTTGAGTCCTGTTGGATTGCTTTCCATCAGTTGTGGACGTGAAGATGACAACTCCCATGATTCCACTCTCATTCACAGCCTCATCAAGCTACGCCTTTGTTATCGTTTTTAATAAGCGGATAAACTAAGGGGAAAAACTTTCATAGTGTGGTTTTAACCTTTAAGAGATTCAATTAACAATCTATATTTTTTCCACACTTCTCAGATTGCCTTATCTTGGGAGATCTGTTGTGCTCTATTCAGGTGAATAGAGCAGTTTGTGTGTAAGATCAGCCATGTGGAAGCGCTTTGACTTCAGCATTCTGACATGTCCACTGGTCACAACCATCAGGCCATCATCCACAGATCCACCGAGACTTCTAAACCCCTCTCATGTTCATTCATAGATCTACAGTCACGCAAAGGTCACAGAAAAATATCTCTGACCTTTAAGGTAACTCACAGGGATTTCTGGGCATTCAAGCTCAAAGCTTTTTTGTGGAAAAAAGGGAAACACTATTAAATGCATATAGATAAAATATAAGCATTTTAAAATAAAATAAAATACATACAACAACTCAATAGAATTCCTAATTTTTGAGGGGCATTTTTGCATTTCACATGCACGAACAAGACAGATAATGTCAAATGAATGCTAATAAACTGTAGCCTAGTAATCTAGACGCACCCTAGCGGCAGAAAATGTATTTTGCCGCGGGTGTAGTCTAGCAACTCTCGGTAGACCTGAGAGCTGGAAAAACCAAACTCTGGTCAGGCCAATCACAGTGTGAGTTGAGTCGGTGGGCGGGCTTAACATAATAACGGCACGTCACAGCAGAGTTGCGGAGGTTCTGCGTGCTACTCATAAACAAAGCTGACGAACAGCGGTCTTTTGAATCGGCTTTGGCCGTGACTCTGGAAGACTTGGAGTTAAGCTTTTCTTTGAGAAAAGAACAAAGAACGGCACTGAAGTCATTCTTAAGAAAAGAAGATATGTTCAAAGTTTTTCCTACCGGATACGGTTAAAGTCTATCAACTAACGTCAGCTCGGCTTCACCTTCTTCTTCGCTCTGGTTGGTTGTGGCGCTCATGGCGCTATCCAATGGCGTGCAGAGGGAATTTGAAAGACAACCGTTTATCCCGCCCTTCGGATTGAGCCCTGTCAATGGTGAGTTTCCAGACCCAACATCTTGATGTGGGTCTGGCTTGTCAGGCTAAATAAACTGATCATTTTGTGAAAATACTAGAAAGTCTAGAACTGCATGAAGCATGCATTTTAGCCTAACAGACCATCAAGAATGAGTGCACCTTGCATGAGTCTTGCACACAGTTATAATGAAGGTACCTCACCTGCCAGCTGCCTCTGCATTTAAAACAAATCTAGAGAGAAACTGCCTGTGGCGGGCAGCGAGGCCGAGGGACCGTGAGGGCGGGACGAGGCGGCGCTCATCAGGGAGGATGAGCGCCAGCTGCGCGCCGCAGCGATCTCGGCCCTTGCGGAGGAGTGAGGGACTATAAAGGAGGAGCGACAACAGTGAGGGACGAGAGAGGACCAGGCCTGGATTTTATGTTGTATTTTATTTATGTTTTGTTATGTGTTGCTGCAGTCGACCGTGAGGGGCTGCAGCTTATTATTTTCATTTGTATTTGTTTGTATGTAGGCGGCAGTCGACCGCGAGGGGCTGTCGCCGCCATTTTATTTTATATTAAACTTGTTTATTGTTCGCCGGTTCCCGCCTCCTTCTTCCCGTACAAACAACGTTTACTACAGTGGTGCCGAAACCCGGGAGGAAGGAGGGACGCGCTGTCGAAGAGCCCTCGCAGCTGAGGGGGATCGCGGTGCCGCGGAGTTCGGGCAGCGCGGAGGAGAGAAGTCCGTGAGCGGCTGCCCGAAGCGGTGGTGCTGGAGCGGATGAAGGTCGGTGGGACGGAGAGCTCGCTGCCGTGCCCCTGGGTCGAGGTTGGGTGGCTGCCGTCCGCGAGGGGGCGAAGGAGTCCCCAGCGCTTGCCCGGAGCCGAAGCCTGCTGCCGTCCGCCATTTTGGGGAGGAGCCGGAGCGCTGCCGTCCGCCAGGTTGGGGAGGAGCAGGGAGCGCGGTACGGGGACTCGCTTCCGGCCGCCCTCAGCAGGAGGAGCCACCGCCGGCCGCCAGGGGGCGGAGGAGCGTCGGGCTGTCCACCGGCCGTCCAGTACCACCGCATGGCACCGCGAGGAAGAGCCTCTCGGCTGGCTGAGGACCGAGCGGCAGTGTGTCTGGGAACCGGACCAGAATTTTTTTTTTTTTTTTTTCTCCTCTCTCCACTCTCTCGTCCCTGTCGTTCCTCAGGTTCCTCGCTCCGTTCTCTCACCTCGCTGTTCTTACCCCCAGGTCCCGCGGCCACCGTGATCGGCCCCCCCGGGGAGGGGGGGGGGAAGTAGAGCGCAGACTCGGGAGTGCCCCCCGGCCTGCGAAGGGCGTTGGGGGTATGTGGCGGGCAGCGAGGCCGAGGGACCGTGAGGGCGGGACGAGGCGGCGCTCATCAGGGAGGATGAGCGCCAGCTGCGCGCCGCAGCGATCTCGGCCCTTGCGGAGGAGTGAGGGACTATAAAGGAGGAGCGACAACAGTGAGGGACGAGAGAGGACCAGGCCTGGATTTTATGTTGTATTTTATTTATGTTTTGTTATGTGTTGCTGCAGTCGACCGTGAGGGGCTGCAGCTTATTATTTTCATTTGTATTTGTTTGTATGTAGGCGGCAGTCGACCGCGAGGGGCTGTCGCCGCCATTTTATTTTATATTAAACTTGTTTATTGTTCGCCGGTTCCCGCCTCCTTCTTCCCGTACAAACAACGTTTACTACACTGCCCATTGCAGACATTAATGGTTATTGAATAATGATTTAAGAATGAAGTATGGTATTTGAATGAAGCAGCTTGCATGTGCACTGCTGGAAGTCAATAATAAAGAAACAGGAGAGTAAAAGGGCAAACTACTAAACAGTTTACAAACTCAGGACACAAACAATGTTCTCTTTGTGTTGTAATGCCAAACTAGCAGCTGAGGGACTTATAAAAGTGTAACAAAAAGTCACCTTAATGGTTTACTACAATCTATTCCAAAAACATTCGCTTTAATGCATTCAAAGCACACAAACTGAGCGCAAAGGTCAGCAAGCATGGCAGCATCTATGAAGCCCAGGTGTCCTCAGTGTAGCTCGATCCTCCTATGCCAGCTAACCTTTATATGTCTGTTCCCTCAGGGGACATCACCTAACCACATGAGCGTGCTTGAATAGGCTTCCAATACATTCAGCATAACTCAGCTCTACGTAACAAGCATTTAACTCGCAAATTACAGCATATGAATGCAAAAACTAATTTGCAAGATTGCACTAACGGTGCAAGTTTCTGACATGCAAACAAACAACTGAGAGTCTATAATATACCATCATAATATACCAATAATTCACTAAAACATAAAACCTTGTATGCAAATTATTTATTCCATAATTGGCTGTTTTTCAGTTTTTCAATTATTTTTTTTCATTCCCTCTGCCTGTTTTAATTTTTGGTGTGAAATTATTATTAAGACCTTCCCTGCATTCAATTGTACAACCTCCTGCAAAATAATATAGCAAAAATCTGCTAAAATCACATCTTTAATTGGAAAATTAAACAACATCTTATCAAATTTGATAATCGTCTTGATCTTTTAAACAACTGGGAAGATGGTAATCCACTACTTTTCATAAAAATCACCCGTCAAGTTTATAAAATATATTACATCAGCATATGAGAGTCAAATTGGACGACTACTCATCTCAAGTTCACTCATTTAGTTTTTATTCCAGTTCGTTGGTGAAATATGAACATTAACATGACAATAAACTGTAATAATTAGCATTCAAACATACATTAAATAATGAAGACCTACTAACAGGTTAAGTAAAAATATGCTGAATATGTAATACAGCGAATGCAATGCATATATTTTACGAAATGCTTCTCTCTAGAGTTATTTCTTCTAGCTAACTAATGAGTTTATGGACATTGAATAGCTTTTTCAGGTAAATGTAACAATGTTCACGATATTGGAATTTCTAACTTCGATACAATACCTAAAAAAATATTGATATTCGATACCACGGGGAAAAACTTAAAATGTCTTTTTTTGTCCATCTATTGAAAGTCTAGGCAACTAAAAATTTCTTCTGAAGAGATCACTTTATATGATAAAGCTTTTTCTCATACATAAACTTTGATCAATTACCATTACAATTATCTCACAAATATTTGCTAACTAATTATGTTGCAATTACATACAGCTTACATACAGCACAAGGAAGCTTGATTTCAAATTGAATTTAAAAAGACAAGTAAACAGTAATAAAATAAGAACAAATAAACAAATGACAAACAATAGCACAAATAAAAACAATAGAATAAAGATACTGAATAAAAAACAAACAAACAAAGTAATCAAATTTAAAATAACATTGGATAATCTTCATTACAGATGAATCCATTAGTTACACAAGTTAATGAGTCAAGAGCAGTAAGTGATCGTTTGTCTTTTTGTATTTTAAATAATAAATAACTGCTGTCCCTTTAAGACCTGAAGCACGCATGGATCCCAAACACTGTTCCTGTGTTACACATTCTGCCTGAACGGTTTATGACTATGTTTGTGTTAATACTCACCAAGATGGGCATAGAGACATTTTTGATTATATTTAACCATTAATAATCTGGAAAAAGGAGCTAATTTGTGCACTTGTATGTCAGAGGCGGCTTTTTTACGGTATGTGTGTGTGCGCTTCAGATGCGAGTGCGAAATCTGTGTGAATGAGTAGAATTAACGTTATGTGCAATCCCGTGCAAAATTCAGACCGGTCACACCAATATTAACACGCTGTCATTAAGAAAAATCCAGCAGAACACGCGTTCGCTGTGTTCAGAGGGTTAACCGGACTGAATGAGAGGAGGCGGGTGCGTGTCAACTCGCTGTCGGTCGGAGAGGAGAGAGCAGCTGGTATCGATACTGTCGAAAATGAGTATCGTATCGTTTCAGATATTTCAGTAGATACATATCGAAACATCAATATTTTTGACAACACTACTGTATAGCCTACACGCTGTTTTGTTGACGTTTTTTCTCCGGTTGTAACATTGATTGAGCTATCACATGAGACATTTCAGTTGTAATGTATCTTCAACATACCTTCTGGTGTTCACCCATGTTAATTTCATGCTGTAACTAGTAGTAAAGAGGAGATGAGACGATCGGTTCCCGATCATATGACGTATAATGTTGGAATACCATTAGCTTAGGTGAGAGTTGACGCATCTGGCAATTCAAACAAATAGGGCTGGGCAACTCAAGCTCCTTTGACATTTCTCTTTAAAAAATTTTGCTTTAGACTTCTAATCTGACCCGTGTTTTGTTTTTCTCTGTCCTATGTGCTTCCGTGTTCGTCAATACGTTGGGGCAAAGTTCACTCTTCCGCCGGAACTAGACTCCCGTACGGCCGTTACCAGAAGCCAATGAGTATGGTTTATGCTAATAATATGTATTTTTTTCTTAGAAAAACACATTGCTTCGCTTCAGAAAGCCCTTATTAACACCCTTCCCGGAGCCGCATAGATTATTTTAATGATGGATGCGCTTTTTTGGGCTTCAAGTTACTATTCACTCCTATTATTAAACTTGGAACAGTCAGGATATTTTTAAATATAACTACACATTTTAATATAACTCCACATGTGAAGTAATTTACACCAAGGATGGCTTGAGGGTGAGTAAATTATAGGATCATTTTCATTTTATTAACCCTTAAAAGCATACCAAAACAACAGACTTTGCTTCATTTTAAAAATAAAAAAAACACAAAGCCAAAATATCTGTGCATCCCTAATTTAAATAACTCTACAACATCATTAACAAGCATAGTGGGCCAAATGTCAACTAGAGCAATGTTTTTAAAGCGCAAAACGGTCACAGTATACATTTTCTGGAAATGAACCTAAAAATAGCTTATTTAAAGTAGTCTCTGCATATTAAACTGAGAGTATTTTACAATAAAAAAAAATTACTTTAAATGTTGTTTTCATTGAAGGATGTGAATAGTGGGCATAAAACAAACAGAAAATGCAAAACCAGGTAAAATTACTGTTAGCAGCTTACACCAAAATATTTTTGTGTGCGTTCTCAGGTACAAAATATTGCAAAGCATGGCAAAAGGCTACACTAACAAGCTTCTTAATTCCCATGAGCCTAGACTCAAAATTGAAAAAGAAACATTTTTGATTAAAGCTGCACATTCCAGTCAACTCTGCACTGCCTACAGTAGCAGGTTTAACAGCTGAGGGTTTGTCCGCTCTAATCACGCTGTGAGTTTCTGGACTCACAGACTCTGCATGTTTCCACTTCTGCATCCGGCCTCTCCGCCGAGACACAACCACTCACTAGGAACACAGAACTACTTGAATAAAAGGATGACTACCACAGCAATCAATATCCTGTAAACAAATCTGCCTCACTTCATTAGAGGAAAGAAAGCCTCCCCCTGGGCTGGAGACGGTAGAAGAGGCTCAAGCACTTTATATGAAGACTACAGCTGAGAAGGCGGCTAGCTCAAGTCAAATGGTCTGTATTCATTATACGTCCCCAGGCGAGGGACGCCGAGATCGATAGATGCTGCATGTACTACACGGTCAACTTGAGCCTTGAGCCCTTTGCAGGGATGTATTGCATGTTGGAAATCCCCACGTCACATCTCCTTCCATTCATCTTTCTTAAAATACAGATGACTCAGAAGACTCACATGTTACTCAGTCCATTAGCCTGCAGCATCTATACAGATGAAATTGTGACTCAAAGAGGCACAAATTGGATTAGTTCACTATAATAATGTCATTGCAAAAACCATGCTGAATAAAGCAAGGAGGCTAAGACAAAACAAAAATAAAGCTTTGGGGATTGTGTTATAAAAAAGTGGCAACATCAATATGATAAATGAAAAATGTAATGTATAATGTAATACATTCTAATAATTATAATAAATCACAACTAGAAAAAGCATAAAGCAAATCTGGAAGGCAGCAATAGAATAGTGTTAAAATGTGACTATATGGGATGCAACAAAGATCAAAATTCATTACATAAATGTTAGAAAAAAAGTGTAACTTTATAACAAGGTTTAATTTGTTAAAATTAGTTAACTATATAAGTTAACATGATGCAAGAATGGAAAACCGTACTAAAATATTTTAGTTAATGTTATTTTAGCATTTAAAAATGCATTATCAAACTTAAAAGTTGTATGTTAATATTATTTAATGGACAAGTGCTGAACTAACCGAAGATAAACTAACAACTAACTGTATTAGATGAAGTATACAACTTGATCTAACAAGTTTGTATTAATGTTAACAAATATTAACAAATACTGTATAAACTAGGGGTGGATGATAAAGCAAAAATATTGCAACTTTTTTTCAAATATAAATGACATGCACTCTTTACATTCACTTAAGATACACTCACCTAAATGATTATTAGGAACACCATACTAATACTGTGTTTGACCCCCTTTCGCCTTCAGAACTACCTTAATTCTACATGGCATTGATTCAACAAGGTGCTGAAAGCATTCTTTAGAAATGTTTGCCCATATTGATAGGATAGCATCTTGCAGTTGATGGAGATTTGTGGGATGCACATCCAGGGCACGAAGCTCCCGTTCCACCACATCCCAAAGATGCTCTATTGGGTTGAGATCTGGTGACTGTGGGGGCCATTTTAGTACAGTGAACTCATTGTCATGTTCAAGAAAACCATTTGAAATGATTCAAGCTTTGTGACATGGTGCATTATCCTGCTGGAAGTAGCCATCGGAGGATGGGTACATGGTGGTCATAAAGGGATGGACATGGTCAGAAACAATGCTCAGGTAGGCCGTGGCATTTAAACGATGTCCAATTGGCACTAAGGGGCCTAAAGTGTGTCAAAAAAACATCCCCCACACCATTACACCACCACCACCAGCCTGCACAGTGGTAACAAGGCATGATGGATCCATGTACTCATTCTGTTTACGCCAAATTCTGACTCTACCATCTGAATGTCTCAACAGAAATCGAGACTCATCAGACCTGGCAACATTTTTCGAGTCTTCAACTGTCCAATTTTGGTGAGCTTGTGCAAATTGTAGCCTCTTTTTCCTATTTGTAGTGGAGATGAGTGGTACCCGGTGGGGTCTTCTGCTGTTGTAGCACATCCGCCTCAAGGTTGTGCGTGTTGTGGTTTCACAAATGCTTTGCTGCATACCTCGGTTGTAACGAGTGGTTATTTCAGTCAAAATTGCTCTTCTATCAGCTTGAATCAGGCGGCCCATTCTCCTCTGACTTCTAGCATCAACAAGACATTTTCGCCCACAGGACTGCCACCAGTGTTAATTTAGTTGACGAATAATTTGTCATATTTTTCGTCAACAACCTTTTTTCACTGATGAAAACGAGACGATAACTAAATAAAAACTAGTGTTGCATGACAAAAACTATAACGAAAATCAACTGTCATTTTCGTCAACAAATAAAAACGAGACGAAAATGTTAGGGAGGGACGATTAGGGAAGAGATCCAGTCAGAACTGATGTCGTGTGTAACAGATGCGCACATTTGATTTGGACGTGCTGATCTAACCGCTGGAAAACACGGCTGTTGAATATTCTACAGGCTCAAGCATCCCCAATCCAGCACTCCAGAGCGGCTCACAATCGATGAATAGCGCACATTTATGCCAGGCAATTGTTTATGAACTAATGCTGATGAATAATGACAATGTTTTATTATCTCCTCAATTGAACTTGAATGAGCAGCTGCCACTGCAACAGAGGCGTAGACATTTCAAAATAAGAGTCCGGGTGTATTTCGAGCTTGTTTATCATTAAAAGTCACGCATTATATATTCATTTTTGGTTACACAATAAACTGTATTTAATTTCATTCCCATTTAATTCATATTCAGGAGGAAAGACCAGTATTTGACACACTTTCAATAAAGTATCAGGGTTATAATAGTTAACTAAAACCATTAAAAAAATCTTCATTAGTTGAAATTAAATAAATGTTAACTGAAATAAAATAAAAAAATAAACTTATTTTAAGATTTAGCTTAACCTGATATGGCCTACTAACTAAAACAGAAATACAAAGTTATAAAAACTATATAGATGTTTTTAAAAAAACAAACAAAAAAGTGAATTGAGCTCTTTCTTGTATTTTTAATGTCAAAAACAAAATTATGTCAAAATGTCAGTTCAAGTGACAGTCTGTTATGTAATGCTTAAATGCTTAAAGCTATGGTCTACGATTTCAAAGATTGTTCATTATTAATAACCTCGTTTAGATGCTGGTTATGGTTCTACAGTACAATCCTAACAATATGAAGAGAAAAAAGAATGAAAATCCATTCACTCTATTGGGTGTACACCCGCAGTGAAATTGACCAATGTAAGCTGTCCGGCCAGACAGCTTACATTGGTTAACTGCTCTCATTGGTTAACTGCTCTCATCCAATCCCCTGCTCCATAGTAAATAGCTTTTTATCAGTCTGACAACATGATCACGCTGCCGGTCGGCATTGGAATGTTAGCCGTTTAGCATCGCCTATCACGGGTCAAAGTAATTATATTTCTTGAAGTGCTTGACTATTTCAATAGGCCTAACGTTAGCGGTTTTCTGTTCGAGCCGATAGAACATTGCATGTGTTGCTAATGTTTACTGTGTTGTGTTGCTGCTAGGCTTGCTACGATAGTCGTTGTTGCCGGTGTTACCGGTGTCCAGACTCAACACCGGTTACATCACTTCCCCACCGTGGCACCGCCCACCGTCTTTTTGATTTTTTTATAGTAATAAAATAATTTAGTTCAGTTAGAGAACAGACAATACAAATAAAAACTGAACGTATCTGCTTAATAAAGCAGGATCCGACCGTGAGTCTCGGCAGCGGCAGGAGTCATTCATCAGATTTAAGAGTGAGGAGCAGACTGAGATGATCGCGGAAGATTTGGTTTCAAAGCGAAACGTAAAAGCGCCTATTTAAGGGAGTTTGTCATTTGTTTTGTTGTTGTGTTTTTCATTAAAAATAATAGGCTAATGAACCCACAATTCAAGCAACCCGCAGCCGAATTGGCGCTAATTCAAAACTGAAAGTAAAATGTGCACGGCCGCACAGAGCGCGCATTGTTTACTTTTGCCTGGCTCCGCGCATTTATTTTTTGCCGCGCGCACCCTCGCGCTCGTGCGGGCGCGTCGAGTATAAACAAGGGGACGAACTGTCATTCATTCATGGTGTGCATCTCAATCATAGACTGATCAATGCTTGATCAGTGCCCTGACTACTGAACTAGGGAACTGATTGAGACGCACCCATGGCCTCACAGAGCGCGCATTTACAGACGAGCTGTCATTCACGGTGTGCGCGCACTGGCGCGTTTTCAGTTCAGAGCGGTAGTGTGCATGTTACTTTAGATTTAAAAGCCTCCGCCGGTGATACCGGTATTACCGGTGTTGTCACACATCAATTAACCGGTGGGAAAATTTCCTCACCGTCACATCCCTAGTTGCTGCCGATGTTTACTCCTGCTTGACTGAGTGACGTTGTTCAGGTCGTTTCCCGGTGGGAGGGATGGGATGAGTTTTTTAAAAAATTTAGGCTTTCTCGACTGATTTTCAACATCGTAGACTACAGCTTTAATGTATTACAATTTAACTAAACTCATTAGATTTTAGGAGACTAAATCTACTGTAGTTTTAGTCGACTAAAACTAAAAACAATTAAGGTGACTAAAATATGACTTAAACTAAATGGCATTTTAGTCAAAAGACTGACTAAAACTAAATCAAAATTTGCTGTCAAAATTAACACTGACTGCCACATACTGGATGTTTTTCTCTTTTCACATCATTCTATGTAAACCCTAGAAATGGTTGTGCGTGAAAATCCCAATAACTGAGATGATTGTGAAATACTCAGACCGGCCCGTCTGGCACCAACAACTATGCAACGCTCAAAATTGCTTAAATCACCTTTCTTTCCCATTCTGACATTCAGTTTGGAGTTCAGGAGATTGTCTTGACCAGGACCACACCCCTAAATGCATTGAAGCAACTGCCATGTAATTAGATAAGATGTTGATTAGATAATTGCATTCATGAGAAATTGAACAGGTGTTCCTAATAATCCTTTAGGTGAGTGTAGTAGTTCATTAGCTTAAATGTAGCCTGATTACAGTTGCCTAGCAACTTGCTGCATTAATACAGTATTCAGCTAACAGTTTCAGGTATACTTCAGCCTCTTTAACACTTTACTACTTATGATTAGTAATTCCGGTATAAATGTGGGCAGTCATATGATGTTTTATGGATCCAAGGATTTCCAAACAAGCTGTTTTTATGGCTTAATATTCAAATGGTTTCAAATGAAAGTAACAGTATATTTAGCAAATTAAACTCTTATTTCATAGTGAGGATTAGCTTTCTCTCAATATGACCCATTCAAACATCTAAAGGCTCTTATAAAGTAATTGGGGGGCACCAGCACATCTAGATCAGTCAATAAGTGAGACTCTAACCAAAAACTGAAACAGGATGATGATCACACAATTATGCACAGACATCATTCAGAATTACTGATAGCAAAAGAACTCTCTCAGTCTAAAGCTTAAGGTTTAAGGTTACAGCAGCACGGCTGAACACAGCAAAACTCTAAAAGACATTTGCAACAATGCAGCACACAGAATTGGAAAAAAAGCACATAGAATATTCACTAACTAATAAAGGATAAAGCGATTATATTTGCCATGCACGTTAGCTCGCAGTTGGTTTGAATCCCATTTTGGGGGAACAAACACACCTTTCCTCTACAGCGAGCGGCCAATGGCAGCCCACATAAACAGCGCAATGTGCTGCGAGTGTGTTCTCTGGCATGTGGGGAGGGGAAGTGGGCGTACATCCTGACTCAGGTGAGTATACACACTTTCAAACTAGGTCTACAGGAGTCAGTGTGTAACCAGATCTTACAAGCACGACACAGCCAATCTCTGAACCTGACATTTTTGCAGCCTCTGGCTACATTTGGCACAGCAACCTCAAATGCAATGACTAAAGGAAGTAAAAAAGGAAAAGAGTGATTTTCCAACCGCTCTGCTTCAAAAACAGTTTGAATGTGGATGAAGGAAACGAAAAACAGCTTGGACAGTGTGGAATTTTAAGGGAAAACTCTTAGGTATTAAGAATTTTAGTGTATACTACAACAAGAGCTTCTTTGTAAATGTCAGGAACAACAATGAAAAAGTACTGTGGCAGTACCACTATAGGGATGCACATACCGTATTGGTCGATATTGAATATTTAATTGTGCATGCTCATTTCCACTATATTAACATTGAGATTATAGAGCTAAGGAATATATTTGTTTATCAATGCATTGTGATGCTGAAGGATTCTGCATCGATACATAAAAACAAAATAAAATTTTACAAAATTTAATTAAATAGGCCCATCATACATATTAATGTACTGCTGTACTGTAAATAAAGTACTTTTACTATAGACTTAATTAAAAACATTAGCGTCTGATATTTTGGGTCAGTTTTAACCAAAAGAACAGTCATGCATGAGAAAAAGTGCAGGACATGCTTGATATTAAAAAGGACTATTACTCAAACACAGTGCAATCCCAAATTAAGTGAATATTGTGCTTGAAAAGTCAAATACTTACAGAATTATTTAAAAATATCTGTCTTGGCGAGTACTCACATTCTACAAATGTAAAATAAAAAAAGTAAAGCACTGTTAGCACTTAGATAAGGTATTTAAATTCATTTACACAAATTAAAAGTATCAATTATAAAGATTGATTTTAGGTTTCAGTGTATTACTGTAAATTTATTTACACAAAATTGTACAGAATTTTAACATCAGCCATTAATCAGTTATTAATACCGTGAGCTCTCTCCTCGGGCAAAACTTACGACGCTGCACTGGTTCCTAATCTAATTCAATAAAAAAAATTTATAAAACGTTAGGTTTACCTCAGTTCTTAGCACCAAAGCTGAAGCAAATGATAACCTAATGTTATGTAAAGTATATGTTGTCCGGACTGTGAGCTGCTCCTCAGGCAAAACTTACAACGCTGCACTGGTTCCTAATCTAATTCAATAAACTCTTTTTTTTTTCAATAAAATGTTAGGTTTACCTCAGTTTTTAGTACCAATGCTGACAAGCTAAAATTGGGGTGAAGACAACTGCAGATAGTACAAATCACACTTACCTTGCTTGTTTGCTGTTCTCACAGGGATGGAAAAAAAAAATCTTCGCAGGGTGTCCGAACACAGCTAATATGTTCTCTGGAACCGTGAATATAAACTATATAAAATATGAACTTTAATATAAATCTAAAGCAAATCCTGTCGATCCCAATTGTGCCAAAGAGGCCGTTGTGGTAAATACAGTATAATACTTTATTTTTTTTAAATACAGGAAATCACTGTATTTGGTGTTTGACGTCATAGAAAATGCATGATGCAATGGGAAATACAGTTATTTACTGGAAAGAGAATTTACAGTATTATACTGGGTGATATATAGTAAATAACTGTACAAATTACAGAAATGTCTAACAGTGTTGAACATAATATGAAAAGAACCATCAGATTAAAATATGTATCGGTGCATCCCTACTTCAAAATATCTCATTGTATTTGTATGGTTCAACAAGAATACCTTGGTATTAAAATGGTAATTTGTCCAAAAAGCCATGGTACTTGTTAGCCTATAGGTATGCATGTTCATTCAAGCATACCGCACAGAAAAGAATCGAACCTCGGCTGATGTGGTCATCAGCATCTATGCAATGTCTGTTCCGTGAGGTTAAAGGTGTGAAATATTTTCAATTCAAATTCCAGTTTAATATGCAGAGACAGCTACAAGTAAAGCCATTAGTAGGTTGATATCCTCGCCAAAGCGTAAACACTGTGGGCTCTGTTTGTTTGAGTATCCCAATGCAGCATTTACTTTACTCTGAACTGCAAGGTTGCTTCCTAAGAGTTTTAGCGTGTCTGGTAGAAGCATCTGAAATCAGTTTCCTACATTCAAATTAACTAGCAGTAGTAGTTAAACCCCAAAAAGCTAAGTTCATAGCACTGTAATTAAAATTAGTTTCCACTCACTCCAGATTTGAAAAACACCACTTCAAACATCCTGTATGAAAAAAGGTCAATAAAACAACACTTAACTAACTTTTAACATCTAATCCACTCAGGCCCTGTTTACACCTGGCATTAAGATGCATTTTGGTCGACTGGATCACAAGTGGACGACGCTAAACAGAGGTGTAAACGGGATGTAAATGTTTTGAGATTGTCCACTTTCGACCACTTCTCGAGGTAGTTGAAAACGTATTTGATTGCTTTCATAGATCATGTGGTCAAATGTGTTCGAACAGCCACAAAAGACCACCTACTGACTTAATGTGTAAACATTATGGGAAGCGAGCTAACCAGACAGGATTTAAACCTTTCCGGTTGAAGACCCAAGTTTGGTTTGAAGACGAAAACGTACCAAGCACATTTGGTACATTTGGTATTTTCTATCCACTCGTTATTTCTTACACAGATTCGCCACGTTCGGCGTGGTCTTGCAGCTATTAGAGCAGAAACGTAAGATGCTTGGTATGTTTTTCCATTGTCTCCAGGTGCGCTCATTTGTAAATTGCATGAGCTTATTATTCCATTAGATCGAAAGATGTGAAAAAATTTTACATTTTGAAGAAAGCAGGACAGAAGTGGTCAAAAGTGGAATTAAAACACCAAGTGTAAACGGGAAATGTGTCTTCCTCGTCTACTTGTGAGCCGATTGACCAAAATGCATCGTAAGTGTAAAAAGGACCCAAATACAGCGGGTCCAATATATGGTTAGTTATAGATAGATAGCTTATGGTTCTAATTTGGACAAATCCCTAATCTAAGGCATTTCATCTTTGGCATTTAACTCATAATTTTGCAAAAGCCAGTCCCTGAATAGTTATATGCACACATCAAATGCATAATGTGAATGTCTTGTGAAAATATTTCATGCACAAGTGGTCCAAACATAGTAATACAGATGTACAGATATAGACACAGTCCAGTGGAATTTTTTTTTTTCAAATGACTCTTCCTCTTTCCGTCAAAACACAAGAACATTACTCATTAATGTTGAACCATCTCATTGTCTCTTTGAGATATGTCACGAGCCTTAGATTAAAAATGGAGGGAAAAAAGGAGGTCGTCTATTTTTGTCTGTCTGAGTTTAGTTGCAGACCGACAAGAGAAGCCAATGAAATGCAGTAGGGAATCTCCACAGGTTTTTATCATAAATCGTATATTTTGAGACAGAAGGGACATTTTAATAACACTAATACTTTCTCTGGTTTGTTTTGTATCTTTCTTTCTTTTTAAAGGTCAAGTTCAACTTAGTGCTTTATTGTATGTCCACATTACACCACCTTTCCCAATTTTGGGGTCGTGAAGATATTTTGTTAACACTTTGAGGTTTCATTTAACATTAGTTAAACTAACAATGAACAGCTTTAATGTATCAACATTTACTAAAACGTTCAAATCAAACGTATCTGATAACATTAACTAACGCACTGTGTGAACATTTTCACTTTTCAATTTTTAAGTTGTTAAATGCTGTACAAATATACTGCTCAGTGCTCACTATTAGGGCGCTTTCACACCTACCTTGTTTGGTCCAGATTTTCGGACTTTTCAGTTTGGTCCGAATCAAAATTACAGATGTGAAACCTCCCCCGGACCACGGTCCGGACCAAACAGACAAAATTTGGTCCGACGAAAAGAGGTAGTCTTGGTCCGGATCAAACTGAACAAAGGTTTGGTTCGTTTCTAGTGTGAAAGTATTTTCTTTATGGTTCGTACTTTCAGACCATTTACAGGAAGTTCCTGTTTATGTTTAAATATAATAATGTTATTTTTAAATTTCATCTAGGCTACATCGATTATGAAAAGTGAAAAAAGGCACAATATGTCAGAAGACAGAAGGTCAGAAAATATTTTGAAAGAAATTTTGTATGATTTTGCTTAGAAAGCCTTTCTTTAATGTGAATTATGTATAAATTGTATCTTAATTTTAATCAACGTTTAATCAGATAATTGCCTGGATTTAATGAATAAGAAGCAAATAATTTATAGCAGACAATAATCGCGGGAGCGATCACATGCTTTATACATGAACTGGAGCCAGTCTCAAATAAACCGAAGCTCAGCAGGCTACTCGTCTCACAAACATGAGAAATATGCGTATATAAAGCTTGAAATGTTAAAATGTTGAAATGTTTAAACTGAAATTTAAACGTAACGAAAAGAAAATAGTCAAGCAATGCGCACTGTTCAATAGTGGCAACGATGTGTCCGTTCATTCATTCTTGTCAAAGACGCTGACGTCAGACGCACGTCCATTTACAAACCAATCAATGTCAAAATGCAGCCCACATAGATGATGACGAGTGGAAGCAAGCGTGTCATGTAAAGTTCTTTAGTCCGCTCACATAATTGCAATGTGAAACCAAACCAAAACTAACCAAATGTATCAAAACATGAACTTCGGTTCGGACCTTGGTGCGGACTTTCAGGTGTGAAAACGCCCTAAATTTATGTATGTAAACAAATGAGACAGAAAACGTTATTTTATAACTAAAGCAGTTTATGCTTTTGAAAGTATTTTCAGTCATTACTCTAGACTTCAATGTCATATGATCCTTCAGAAATCATTCTAACATGTTGATTTTTGCTCAAGAAACATTTCTCATTATTAACAATGTTAAAAACACTTGTGTTGCTTAATATTTGTGTGAAAACTGTGATATTTTTTCCAGGCTTTTCTGATGAATAAAAAGATCAAAAGAACATTTTCAAATAGAAATCTCTTGTAACATTATAAATGTTTTACTGTCACTTTTGATCAATTTACTGCACCCCTGCTCAATAAAAGTATTAACTTTTAAAAACGAATCTTACTTACCGCAAACTTTTAAACGGTAAAAAGTGTAAATGTCAAATTAGTTCCAAAATCTGAAATTGTATTTCCTGTCCACACAGTAATATAAATCTTCAAGTAAAACGTAAGTTCATGATAGCTTTTCCTTTTAACTTTGAAGCACTTACCACAGAAATGTGACACTCGTTTCCTCAGCGCCGAGCGCGTGTTTGGTGACAGCATAAGGAAGTGACACTGAGTTTTATAATGAACAAAATCTATGGTGTGGATTTGAAAGAATATGCCATTTCATCAAGAAAACTAGGAAATGGAAATTATTGAATAAATCCTCCCTCACACAAACAACACTATAATAACATACCGTTACACTTGTAAAACACCTTTGAGTCTGCGACAGATGGACTGTACACACAGCTGTGATTTGCTTCTGTCATATCAGCTGAAACGCACACGATGTGTGGCTGCCTGGCTGGTGATCCGTTTTGGAGTGCCACATGAGCAGTCACCACAACAGTGCTGACAGAACACTCTCTATTCATGATACCGAGGCCAGTCATTCATCTCGTACCTTCTCAGACAGGAAGTTTTCATTGGAAAGAACAAGCAGAGAAAATCCGTCAAAACAAGCCTGTATTTCCTGCAGGTCCATCTCTTTATGACTCAGATCTGAGATGAATATATTTGACCTGGCAGTAGAAGGTGCAGTACCTATATGATCTCATGATAATTCCTGACCGTCCAGTTTAATCTGATGGGCGTTTCTGCATTGATTGCAACCAAAATGTCTTCAGTCACTTTGACCCCTGGCGTACATGGAGGTGCTCTAAAACATTGGTCCATTCAAAGCTCTCAATAATCTCTCTTAAGATTTGTACTAAGTAACTGAGTAGTATAACAAACCAGATAATCATTTCCACAAAGAGATTATTAGCTAAATTGGAAACAACAGCAGACACTGAAATTCTCAGTTGGTGATGAAAAGAAGTCTGTTACAGGCTCAGCTGATCAGCCTTGTGTGTTGCTATTAATCAAATAATCCTGAAAATAGGTCAGTTTCCACAAAAAATATTAACAAGTACACGTGTTTTCAACTTTGATAAGAAGAAATGTTTCTTGAGCACCAAATGAGAATATTAGAATGATTTCTGAAGGATCATGTGACACTGAAGACTGGAGTCATGATGCTGAAAATTCAGCTTTGCCATCATAGGAATAAGTTCCACTTTAGAACAGAAATCAACTTTAAAAAGGTAGTGTGCATCCACACTCATTGGTTGAAAGTTTTATAAAAAAATTTAATTGGTCAAAATATCAAATTGTAACAACCACTTCTCCCGTGGTGCAGCTTTTATAACAAGGCTTATATTTCACAACGATTTGAAGCAACTACCAGTGAACTGAACTGAATGTTTATTCATTCATAATTTAAATGAATGAAAGCTACTTCCAGGTGGAAGCCAGCAATTAATACAACAAAAAAACTGAGGAAAGGAAGACCCTTCAGCTTGAAATTAAAGACTACACTTTATTCTAAGGTGTCATTGTTACAGTGTCATTAGATCATACACAGCTCAGTATGAGAGAGTACATGGTGTTAAGATCCAATATGAAACATCCCCATAATAAGATGCTTAACTTGGCCATGGGTTGCTCTTAGGAGGTCAGAACTTACACTGCAATGTGCTTGGTCAGGCAATGTGGTTCCCATACTGTGATGGGCAGGTGCTGCCAGTTCCAACTGTCTGAACACCTGCCTCCTGTTACCCCCTCTTCAAAGCCCCTCAATTCAGCGCCACATGGCCTTGGCTCAGGTGCACACAAATGCCTGCCAGGGCCCTTGCTGCAGCCCTCGCGCCCCTAACAGCTGACACCCCGAAATCATACAAACTGCTCCTGCATAACATCCACTTAGCCCAACGAGATGTAATGTAAATGTAATGTTCATGCCCATTCATGAAGATATTTCTATTATCCTTGCACATGGGGTTAGTATTTTTCGGATCACTTATTCAGAAAGGATACCTTAAATTGATCAAAAGTGACAGTAAAGACCAATCGATTTCTATTCAAATAAATGCTATTCTTTGTAACTTTAGAATCCTGAAAAATATGCATCATGGTTTCCACAAAAATATTAAGTAGCACAACTGTTTTGCACATTGATAATAAATGTTTCTTGAGAGCAAATTCAGCTTAATAGAATGATTTCTGAAGGATTACGTGACACTGAAGACTGGAGTATTACTGTTTTAAAATATTACTGTTTTTATTGTATCTTCGATCAAATAAAAACAGCCTTGGTGGGCATAAGAGACTAAATATTTAAATTGTGCATGTGTAAATATTATACATAATACATAATGCATACATACTCCTGGGCAAAAAAAGGCCAACAGCCAAGCCAAAAATGGCAAAATATTTAATGGTATTTTAATGGTTTTCACTATATTCACTATAGGGTTGAAATTTGGCCAAACCAGGAGCCTGATAGACTTCTCAAGCCACTTCTTGGTTGTCTTTGCAATTTGAGCAGGAGCAGGGTTTAGCCATTAGCCTTAGTGTTTAGCCATTTTAGGCTTTTTTGCCCAGGTGTGTGTGTGTGTGCGTGTGCGTGTGCGTGTGTGTGTGTGTGTGTGTAGGCAAATGCTTAAGAGTCTATAATTGGATCATTATTGTAGTGGTTTATGTTTCTAGCTTGTACTCTAATATGTTTGGCAACAGTTCTTCTAACCCTAACTGATGGAGTGCGTATCTTTTAATTTCTTAAACAACCATGTAGGAAGACACCATGGCCATATTCCAGGATGACGATGTCAAGATTCATCAAGCTCAAATAGTGAAAGAATGGTTGGGAGGGAGCATGAAGAATCATTTTCAAACATGAATTGTCACCACTGTGTTCAGACCTTAAATTAATTTAAAGTATTTAGGATGTGCCAGAGTAGACGTTGACAGATTGATTGGACACATTTTCTGACACAAGTCATCTTAATGGTAAAATAAAAAGTGTCCCAATCACCCTGGAAATATATAAACACACACATCCATCCACCCATCTACTCGTGCCTTCATGAGGGAAGAATTCTGAACAACTGGTTTTCACCTGTGTAGGTGACGTCGCAATAATCAGTCACATGCGTCTAGTCATAAACACTGTCAAAAAACGATGACGTCATTGACATGTAAATACATAAAATAACTCTGATTAAAAAAGGGAGTGACGACACAAACACATCTTTGACTTCGAAATTACCAATTGTTTTCAACAATGACCAGGATCATCATCGTTTGGCTCTTAATGAAAGAAGTTAAATTATGATAATCCTCTCAAATGGAATAAATGATCATGTTCATCTCCCAACAGAGCACTATTGTGTTGGTTAATTACAGCACAACCGCCAACAAAATTCAATCTGCTTTTAATGTCTTCAGCGAAAGGAAAAGCTGCTTGGACCTTCTGGTAAAACATTTACAAATAAAATGCTGAAGAAGTATTCCTTGTGGGCTATGTAATTATTATCTTCTCTAAAAGATAAAATTATTACATACGAATTAACTTGAAATGTGTTTCTTGAAAATACAGGAAAGCAAGCAGCATTTTAGTGCAGAAATTCCCTAGCAACATCAAAGTGACATTCCGATTCTTACCGTCATAAACTGCTCCAGGGGTGTCCAGTTTTATAAGTAAAGGTTATTTCGTTAGAGACCCAAGGCAGAGGAGCGGAGAGCCCGCTCAGAGCAGCAGCAACAGCAGCCTCATACTGACCCACTCCAGCCCAGCACACACATTCAACTCAGCGGGGCCTCCGGTTCCAATAATCCACAAACTCAATCCTGTAAAGCCAGTCAGCGACGACACTTTGCAATCCAGTCAACGGACCACTAGGGCGGTGGAAGGGGTCTCGCAGGAGAATAAAAAAGCATTTCCCACTCCGGAGGTCGGCTCATCAGGATCGCTGACTTTTTTCAGTTGTGTCTCCGTTCACGGTGCTGCTGTTACATTGTAGGACCCGCAGAAGCAGCAGCAGTGCTGAGTGTTACATTGTAACATGGCGCGACATCTCTCCGCAGCGCCACCAGCGGCCGGGGGTGGAGTCACAACCTGAAGAGGCGGGGTATTTAGACACGGACAGACAGACAGACAGACAGATAGACAGATAGATAGATAGATAGATAGATAGATAGATAGATAGATAGATAGATAGATAGATAGATAGATAGATAGATAGATAGATAGATAGATAGATAGATAGATAGATAGATAGATAGATAGATAGATAGATAGATAGATAGATAGATAGATAGATAGATCTTGTTTTTGTCCACAGGCTTGTTTTATCCAGATTTAACGGGACTAACATTGATTGTGGACTCACCAACATCTTAACAAAAGTCTAGTGCAACAATTATTTTGCCAAAGCCAAGATCAAAAAGTCGAGGCACAGATAGTTTTTTAGGACAATAGTGGCATCATGTGGCCAAATCGTGCTAAAGCTACTAGTTACGTGTTCAATTGCGTGTACAGATTTGATCCAGTTTTTGAGTCTCTTGTTTTTTTAAATGTATTTATTTTATATTGTTAATATTGTTTAATATACTGTTTTATTTAGGCCCTGTACTGTTTTTAACTGCCAGTAATAAAAAAGAAACTATTAATAATTTAACTATATTTAAAACTTCACAGTAAGCTAAATATCACACTATAACAAATATTTAAAGATTAAATTGTATAGAAATACAAACTTTTTTTTTTTAAATTAGCTATTATCTGGATGGGGGGGGGTAAACACTGTTCAGAGAGCCATAAAAAGGCTGACACTGCAGAAAGCAAAACCTACTGGAAATGTCATTGCAGAATGAGTGATCTAGTTTGTAGACACTGGGAAATGTCCACACCCGATGTGTGCTTCAGCAAAAGCTGAAATTGCCTCTCAAACATATTTTTGGCATCCATCCTTTGGCCGACTGTCACTCACACACACAAACATTTTAAAAATATGAATAAAAATTAATGTCATTGCATGATGATGACTTACAAAATCTTAATACAGCCAGTCGCCTAGTGTATCTTACTGATACTTTAAACATTAAACTTTGACAGATGTAAACAACATCATAAACATAAGTTTGTTTATTCAAGTGAAAGAGAAGACACTGGCATCCAGTGGTGTGTTGTACCATTTCAAACGCTTTGTAAATGTACAATCTCATATACAAACATATGTTAAAATTCAAGATCTAATCATTTACATATATGCTTTTAAATATATTTGGGCAGTTCATACTTTCTCATTTTTCAAAAGATTTAAAATCCCATCCCGTCTAGATGTGTAAGTTGCATGTCTGAGTTGCAGCAGGTGGCCAGGAAACAAGTTTCCACTTGGGGCGTACATCTCTTTCCCTTTAGGGCCCATCAGAAAGCGCAGGGTCTTGTTCCGTGTCAAGATTTTCTCATAGAACTCTAATCCACCCTTTGCATAATCGCTAGACAGACATGCCGCACGGTGGTCCGAGCTGTAGTCCAACCACTGGCTCAGAGCATCAGAAGACATGATATACGACACGACTCCTAAACCCAGTGCAACCACATTGACACCGGCCCTGAAGATGATGGACCCAGCCTGGAGACCAAAGATCTGTTTAAGGGCTACGCTATATATACAAGCTCCGGCCAGACATGCTGGAGCCACTGCAGCGTGCAACACAGGACCCCCAGCCCGCAGTCGGGCCACTTCTCGGGCTATAGCGAACTTCTGTGCCTCTGGAGAGAACACCAGGGAGTTTTTGAGAGCAATGCCTGTGTCGGTGTCCCACTCCAGCTCTTTGCCATTGATGAGAATAGTGCGATTAGTGATACCCGACGGATCCTCAGTGGTGCTGTTGAAGTTGGCTGGGAGGCCGATCTGCACTCCAGAGGGAAGCCATGGAACACCAGCCCCTACCGGATGAAAGCCGAAAGCGGCAAATGCACTGAAGTTTTTAGGGGAGCTGACAGCAGAATCTTTCAGCACCTCCTGAAAGGCATTCTCAAGTTTCTCAGACAGGCTGGCAGGTTCTCCTTTGTGCCAGGCCTGGTACACTTTTCTGTATGTATGATCTGGGAAAACATGATAAGAAATGTTGGCAGAGAAGACCCCACCACAACTGACAAGGAGCAGCGGTGTCCGATACTTCTGAATAAACACAGAGAATCTCAGAAAGCGCGAAGCCATCTTCTCTTGTTCACCTGGCCAAACTGTTGAGAAAAAAACGGACACAATTATATATTATTAATCATAAATGGTGTAATATTTGCATTTAATAGCAATGTTATCTTATCATTAACATGCCATGTATGCCCATATAAATAAAATACGTTTTCCCTCTAACTATAGTATGTACATAAATTACATACCTAAACCAACCCCTCATCCTAACCCTTACCCTATAGCAAGTGCATGTAGTTAATTATTACGCAGTACTTAAATGTATAATTACACTGTAACACGGACACCTTCAAATAAAGTGTAACCAAAAGTTGTTTATAAACGCATTATGCTGTAAAAACCTGCTGCACATTTTCAAAGTATGTATCGCAAGCCCTGCTTTTCCGAATTAATACATGTTTATATTTTTCAAAAGCATACATTTTCGAATAAGGCCCCAAAGATATTTCTGTAAAGTCTTTGGGAATAATTGCCCATTAAAGACAATAAAACCATTAGTACGTATTCTCTTACTTGCTACTCTGCGTTCATTCTCACAAGGACAGCACGTTGAGTGTTATGGAAACACAATTTTACTACACTTTTACGACACCGCGGACGATTTGCGGACTCCATCAAAATAGAATAAGGATTCGACTAGAAATAAGAATGTATAGAAATAAGAATGTAATGGGCATGGACAGGTGCATATCTGAATAAAATATCACACATTTTAACTCTTCATTTTGTATTTATAAATGAGGGGCGGCGTTAGCTACGTGTACGTGTCATGAATATTTGGGATATATACCCAATAAGATAAAACGTGTCCCAATGGAGGACTATTCTTTCCTTATGCATTGAACTTGATCTAACTTGAGGACGTTCACAACAGACACTTACATATTCATTTCCCACGGATGTGAGCGCAACTTTTTTTCCTGTTGTTCAACCTCATCTTTCAAATTGTGAAAAATGACAACACCTAAACTTTTCCTTTTTAATAAAAAATAATAATATATTTTTAATAACAAAGTTACAATTGCATCTGTCAAGCGTCGTCTTTTTAAGATAAACAGAGGAAACAAAGTATTTTTTAATGCCAATTGAAATTTGTATCATCTATCATTTAAATCGTCCTGTAATAATATAAACAAGCTGCCGCTTTAAAAGTGATGATGAGGCTTCACACAGAGGAACAGTCCATCTGCGCTTGTGGGGACGAGTCTTCCGTTTATTCGACGATGTACGCGTTTTGAAGAAGACGGTGTGTTTGGGAAAGAACTGGGTTTATATATTCACTGCTGTTTGTATCAGATGTATAGTGGTGCTAGTCAAAACAAAACAGTGAATGCTCTATAAGAGTTAGCGAAAGAAACGCATCCACCCCATCGAAACCATGCTATTTATAGCATCAGCAGTTGCGATGTGAAGTTTGTTACACCGTAATTTCAAAAGGGCGGGGTAAATGTTTTAATATTTCATTTCATATGAACAGCAGGCCCTGTCTTCACTAAGAGCCTGTTGATTATTCTCAACTTAAATATACAGGGATGTCGAGGAGAAGTCGGGATATTTGCACACTTGGTAAATCAACCAACCCAGCTCTGGTAAGTTTCCTGGTAGAGTTTGATAATGGCTTTTGATGATTTGTCATTTGTCACTGGTCAGAATCATACTCATATGTGTAATGTCAGATATATAAACGTTTGTCAGTTTATACCCCTTGGCATTGTTTATGGTCCTCATAGATGTTTAGTAAATGAGACTCTGAAATAAACTCTGAAATCTGACTTGAGTGACTAATCTAACGGGATACGTCACCGCGTTAAAAGTGACGTCATCTCTGATGGAAGGGCGCATGAAACGTCTGATTAATAAAAAAAGATAGAAATTATAAAGTTAGATCCCTTTTTCTTGAAAATATCATCTCTGCATCTCCTACAATCTCTTATTGGAATAATTTATTTATACATTTAAATTGATTGCAAAAAGATTGCAATAAAAATATGCGTTCTCCCTAAATGTAAAAGAAGTGTCTTTCAAAATAATAAATACATTTTACCATGTTAAACTTTTCATGAAGAAATTTAAAACTGATTTTGATACAAGATGTTCATTTTGTCAAGTCCACACAACAACTGTTTTCATTTATTTTGGTCATGTTATTATAGCAAAACAACTTTGAAAAAATATTGAGGCTTTTATTAATGATAATATCCAGCAAGGCATATCCATGACCATAACTTTTAAAGACAATTTTTTGTCACTATGGTTGTGACTCTATTAAAAACACTCCATTAATTTGTTATAAATTTGATGTATTTTCTTTGTAAATGTAATATCCACAAATGTAAATTCGCCAACAACAAACCAATCTTTCATGTCTTTTTGAAAGAATTTAACATATATCTTAACACTATTTCATCCTCTGTAAATAAGAAAGCAAGTAAAACGACTTCAATTTGTAATGACTTTAATTTGTACATCCTAATTTATGTATAAATATGTATAATACCCAGGTGTTCTTTATTCTTTTTCTATCTTAACTTATTTTTCATTTTTTACTTTAATCTTTAACCATTTATTGGTAATTATTTTCTCGCCTTTATATTCTGATGACATTGAACATTTTATTGATACATTTTGTATACTGTATTACAAACTTGTATATTATAAACATGTCATCTCTGTATCTTTTGCATTAAAATTTGACAATTAAAGCTAAATCTAAATCTAACTTTACATCTGGGTGGAAGTGACATAATTATACATTTAGAAAATATATAATGCAATTGTAATAATTAGGGAAGTTCCATATACATATAATGAAATGGACTGGCTCCAACACTCTAAAAAAAAAAAGGTTCTATATGGCACCAAAAATGGTTATTGGCTCGTAATCATGGGGAACCTTTTTTAGTGGTATATAGTACCAATTTTGGTGGTTCAGTGGTTTTTCAGCGGTTCTTCAGAGGTGCTATATAGCACCTTAGTCAAAGAACCGGTGAAGAACCGCTGAAGAACCACTGAAGCACCAAAATTGGTGCTATATACCACTAAAAAAGGTTCCCCTATGATTACGAGCCAAGAACCATTTTTGGTGCCATATAGAACCTTTTTTTTTTAGAGTGAACCCATTTTTTAAAAGAAGACTATAATAATAGTATAAAGTTCAGTACTGTTCTGTGTTAAGTGTAAAAGGAAATTATAGCATCTAAAATGATCAATAAATATGATAGACGTCTACTAATTTCCATCACATAAAAAAAAATCTTGCTTTGGTAAATCATAATTAGAATTTAAAAAGCCATTATGACTGATAAAATATTGAAATGATTAAATTGTCATAATTATGCAATAAAAAGTCATGATATAACAAGTCTTAATTATGAGATTAAAAATCTAATTGTCCTAATTATGAGATTAGAAATAGTATTAGAATTAAAGTCATAATGGTATTTATTTCTTTATTTAAATTTGGGATAACCCTGTGATTATTTCTAAAATGTTTTATTCAGGAAAGTTAAAACTCACAGTGATAAGTTCATTGCACTTTATCAGCCACTTTGAATTGACTTTCCTGGTGAATAAAATCAATTTGAAACGGTTAATGACGTGAATGAAGTGTTAGCTTGTCATCTTAAGAGGTCAGTTTGGGGTCTCTCTCATGGGTGTGTCTGATCAAGAGGTGTCTCATAGCTTCCTAATGAAAGAGAGATCACTCAAATATCCTGGCCTGCTGGAATTAGGAAGGAAGTTTACTCCTTCCTCACATTGTGGGCCGCAGGAAGGGGTGGCCGTCACCCACTGACAGACTTTTCCTCCTGAATAGCCCACATTGCCCTGTTCACAGTCCAGGCAAACGCTTCCTCATTAGCCTAGCTGAGTTCCTCAGTCTTCTTTCTGCTATAGTTGTCTTTTTAGGTAAGAAAATGTGTTTTTACTTATTTTATTTATTTTTTCATCATACAATAGGTACAAATTGCTATTTCACTGTAACTCTGTACATAATAATATTGGGGAACTTGCTTCGTGCTAATAGTTTTACACAGCCAGTCCTGGTTTTCTTGTTATTTGTTGGATATTGATTAGTAAATTAATTATATTTTTTGATTGCCATAAAATATAATACTTGTGGGTTATTTATTTATAACTTCTTTCCTGCTTTCCTGTAGCTCAAATAGTAGAGCATGCCGCTAGCAATGCCAAGGTCATGAGTTCAATTCCCAGGGAAAGCAATAAATGACAAAATGTAAAATGTGTACCTTGAATGAAATGTAAGTCACTTTGGATAAAAGCGTCTGCCAAATGTGTAAATGTATAACGTATATATTTGTTTTTCTTTTATGTGAGGTAGCTTAAGGAGGTGCATGAATGTGCAGAAATGTATATGTGGTGCATTTGTACTTTATAGTACATTTTTGTATATTTATTTCTGTCTCTATGCTAGGATTAGGGATAGTTTTCTACTAATCTTTTAAAAAATAATATATGAATATCATTGACTTTTCTCATCCTCACAAACTTAATGGAGCTTAAATGGAGTATAATTCTTTTTGTTTATTTTATCATAAACTAAAATAAAAGAGGGCTTGGAAGATTCAAGGCTTGTGTTGTGCAGAAAATAACAGCAATTACAAAGAAGCACAATGTCTGCGTCTAGACCATATCCTTTTTGTAATGCACCCCTCTATCCTAAATTAGCTCTCTGCAGAACTATTCACAAACCACACAAAACCTCACTTGAACTTTTCGTCCGTACTTTGAGCTGCTTTATTTTTACATAAAACACACAAAGTGCTCATAACTGTCATCTAGCTTATGCTTAAGTCTAAATCATGATCAAGGATAGAGTTCTCCTCTCCTCTCTCCTCAGGTGTAGCTGTTGTCATGGCAACCAGCGCGGTCCCTAGCGACAATCTCCCGACGTACAAATTGGTGGTTGTTGGAGACGGTGGCGTAGGAAAGAGTGCTCTTACCATACAGTTTTTCCAAAAGATTTTTGTGCCAGATTACGATCCTACTATTGAAGACTCCTACTTGAAACACACAGAGATTGATGGCCAGTGGGCTATTTTGGATGGTATGTGCCAATACCTAATTATCTATAGTATTTTTCTGTAATATTTATGCTTTTAGTGCTCTCATAGTGTTATGCATATTTGCAGCCTTATCAGTAGGCCTACAGTACATCAAGCTTTTAGCCTCATTACGGCACACCAAAAGTCATGCCTAACGGAAAATCCAACTAAAACTAGCTTCAGTTGAAATAAATAATATCCAATAATATCAAAATATACAAAATTGGACATTTATTTATTTGTATTTGTCTCATTCTGCTTTATAAAAATACTCTAATGCTGGGTAGAAAAGAATACAGCTCTGGAAAAAATGAAGACCAATGCAAAATTAGCTGTTTCTCTGGATTTATTATTTATATGTATCTGTTTGAGTAAAATGAAGATCTTTGATTTATTCTACAAACTGCTGACAACATTTCTTCCAAATCTCAAATAAAATTAAAGCTGCGAGCAGCGATGACGGGCCCAAGCCGGTGGCACCGCCACCCCGGTGGCATCAGCTTAACTGTGCACGCCAGGCAATAGGCATTTAAAATGGGAAAACATAAAAGGACTATGACTATGTCATCTGAATTCACCACATTAACTGCAGCAGTTGGTGCTGCTATGGCCGTGAACCACAACAGCCACATCTATGAGATCAATTAAATTGTATTAATTAATTTTATGTCAGATGATGTCAAATGTCAATTTCAAATGAGTTCAGAATATTGTTATAATGCTGATGTTGTATTATCCTAACACTTCTCATCATGTGTTTTTGACCTACCTTAGCTACCGTTTGTTCACCAATCTTATGAATCAAAAAGCGTGCTTTCATTTCAATATGGGTGGCAGGCAATAAAAAAAGTATAATAATAAAATTATAAATGGAGCCAAATCACAGAAACTGCAAAGATGATTTTAATATCAGTGTCAGGTAAGTGAGATGCGTGTCTAAATTTTATGGAAGTTTATTATAAACAGACTATTATAAAGTAGAGAATCATGTGAAATATATTTTTTAATAAATGTGAATATCAGTAAATAATTCATTTAAAGACATATGTGTCAAAAGTGATCTTTGCAAACACAGCACATGACCTTCTGTAAAGCACATGTATAGAAAGCACACACACATTCCTCTGTTAAAGGTCCCGTTCTTCGTGATCCCATTGTTCAAACTTTAGTTAGTGTGTAATGTTGCTGTTAGAGCATAAATAATACCTGTAAAATTATAAAGCTCAAAGTTCAATGCCAAGCGAGATATTTTATTTAACAGAAGTTCCCTTTCAAAGCCTACAGCGAACGGCCGGCTTGGACTACATCCTGGTACTTCCTTCATAAATGACGTCGGTAGAACAGTAGAACAGACTAACCTCCGCCCACAAGAATACGTGAAAAAAGGGGGCGTGGTCTTGTTGCTGTCCCACGTGGAGAAGAGGACGTGTCGCGTGGAGAAAAGGAATTGTTGCGTTTGAGTGTGTTTGTCGCCATGTCGTCGAGACGCTGTTATTTTCATCCCGGAGTCAAATCACCTTTGTTTGGCTTTCCCAGGGACGCTGTAGAGATCATTAAGCGCATACATCTCCCGTTAAGAGGCGTGACCTTTCCACGTGCGCTAAGCTGCTGTCGAATCACAACACAGGAACCGTGCCACGTTCGCTAAGCTGCGGTCAAATCACAACACGGGAACCGCTGGCACAATCAGAACTCGTTACGTATTTCTGAAGGAGGGACTTCATAGAATAAAGGAAGTCATCAGCCGTTTTTAGGACAGTGAAAACATTGTGTACATTGTGTTAAAAACAGGGCTTAAAAACGGAAAAAAATATCAATCGGTTCACTCCGAGCAGAATCGATATTATAGCGTTTCGGTTTTTGCGTTCCTCAATAAACATTACTGTTCCGAAAACGGTTTGATATGAAAAAATACCGGTTAATAACGTTATTTAATTAAGCCTATACTTTAAACAAATATGTATACATTTTAAACAAATATGTATAAATAGACTTATTTTCACTCAATAATAATATAACACATGGTAATTAAACTTGAATATTTATTTAATAACATTTTTAAAACCAGAAATACATGCATTAATTACAAGGCATAAACAGCGGACCTGTTTTAATGGAGCGTTAGACAATCGAAAGTGGCCTCTAATGCCGAATTATTTTCAGAAGAGTGATAACATTCTTTGTACATAACTTTTTTTCAACACGACTTGTTTTAAAAAATGCATGAATAAAGAATAAATAAACTGGATAACCATTGCTCTTTTAATGCACCGTCAACTGCTAATTTCAAAGCAAACACTGCGCAACACGTTCTTGCATCACATAATCAAATTCAGTCAGCTAATAAAGCTTGCATTTAATGCAATATAACATGCCATTTAATACGAAGCATCAACCGTCTATATAGAAAACATTGACCTGTCCTGTATTGGCAATCTGAAAGACTATAGGAAAAATGTTTGATAGATGCTATAGCCTACTTGGATAGGCTTAAACGGAATCCATAAACTATCCTAAATCAGTCTATTTGAGCTTAAAGTCCGTACTGCTTATTTAAACGTTCGAAAAGAATGTCCTCCAATACCTGCACATTCATTGTAGACCTCAGCGGGGAAAGAAATGTACTTGAGGCATGAAAATGCGCGCTCACACTGACTTGCGTTACCGGTAGATTCATAGATGATGGTGCGCGGGCATTTCACTCACGCTTGATCCGTCAACGTCACATGCTGTACTACTCATTTCATGATTGGTCACTGCCAAATTAAAATATTAAAGAGAACGATAAAATAACGTTATTAACCGGTTAATGGTCATTTCAAATTAACGTTTCTGTTCAGAACGATTCAAATTGATTTTGATTTCGTTTCCGTTTTTGTTCCTCTTAAAATTTCGTTCGTTTCCGGTTTTCGTTTTCGTTCCTTGAACCGGTTCAGAGCCCTGGTAAAAATACTGTTTTTTTTTTTTACACGTGAAACATGAACACATGTTATATTGCACACTGTAAACACAATCAAAGCTTCAAAAAAATACGAAGAACGGGACCTTTAAAAAAAGAGTTATGTCTGAATGAGTACATGAAATCACAGCTGTCAGGTGATAAGAATTGTAAATCAAATGTAATTTAGAAAATTAGTCCTGTCCGAATAGTGATATAGTGTCATAGTATAATTTCTAATGTGAAGTTATCATTTGCTGAAATATGAAATGTGAAATAACTATTTCATGTCATAAGATTTCAAAGGTCACAGCAGCTGTAGCCACCCCCACGCACACACACACACACACACACACACACACACAGACAGAGAGGCATGCTTTTGTTGACAAACACCTATCCCCCTCCTTCAAAACACACACACATAGGCATAGACTGAGAGAGAAGCAGGTTATATCTCTATTTAAAACTCAATGCTGCCGGCTTTTCACACACAAACACACACACACACACACACACACGTGTTGGTGCAACTACATTATAGTTAATGGTAATTTATACTTAATCCATAGACTTAATGGTTACTGTACAAACTGTACATTCTATCCCCCTACACTAGCCCTACCCCTAAACCTACCCATCGCAGAAAACATTCTGCATTTTTACATTTTAAATAAAACATTGTTTAGTATGTTTTTAAAGCAATTTTTATTATGTGGACACATGAAATGTTCTCATAAACCATGTTTACGTTGTAATATGTAGTATATTTTTAAAGCTATTTGGTTACATTTTAATAAAACACTGTTTAATATGTTTTTAAAGGTATTTGGTTTACGGGGACACAGGAAATGTCCTCATAAACCATGATTATGTTGTAATACCAGTTTAATACCCATGTCATTATACAAATGTGTGTCCTCATAAATCACATAAACAAACACAAACACACAAAGAGTGTATTTAAATCCTGTTTTCTTGATTTACTGCGAGTACCATGTTTTACCATGCCTAATATCGATCTAGCTTACTGCATTATGCAACAAGTGTCTCATAGTGGCCACCCAGCGAGCGCACAGAGAAGCATTATAGCATAACTTTAAACACACTCAAATGTATCTAAAATGATAAAACAGTACTACGTTACCCCACATACGCATGAGCAGAAGAAACGGAAGTGGTCGCCTGCGTCATAATAAAAGCTCCACGACATCAAGGCGTCATCAAGCTATGCCTTTGTTTGGAATAAGCGACCTCTAGCGGCAAAAAAATGACATATTGTGGCTTTAAAGGGTTAGTTCACCCAAAAATTTAAATTAGCCCATGATTTACTCACCCTCAAGTCATCCTAGGTGTATATGACATTCTTCTTTCAGACGAAAGAACACACAAAGAGGGATTGGCAGAGAGAAAGAGAGATGCAATGTTTTTTTTATCCTGTTTCAAAACTAATACTAATACTATACAATGCTTCCATCTTGTGTTCATTGAGGGGAGGGCAGCACACACAGACACTGAATAGATTATTCAAATAAATATTTTATAGTATAGAAAAATAGTATAGTCATTTTAAATTAATCTAAGTTCAATTACTGAACATACAATCTTAATTTAATTTAAATCAAAATATGATTTTACAAGATATAAGAGAATTTCTGTTCCCCTTTTTTGTCCTTATTTAATCCCTCGCCATGGCAACACCGTTAGAGATATCCAATATCCGTTCGCATTTTAGCATCTTCCGTATCTTTGTTTCATGTTGACCGAGTTTGGTGGAGATTGAACAAACCACCTAAGAGGAGAACGTAAAAACTAAGAGCCTGATTAATCAAAAAATATACGTTCAAACCAAAATATCTGACTTCCTGTTGGTCGGAGCTAATGACTGTAAATTAGAAAGTTGTCCGGCTCGATGAGAACAATATATATACCGAGTTTGGTGACTGTAGATGAAACTGAAGCTGAAGTTTCATCCATATCAGTCAATGTTTGCACAAGTTATAACACACTTCCTGTTTCCCGTTTCTCGCCATAAATTCATTGCTTCGCCACGGCCAAACCATTCGAGATATCAAAAATCCGCTCGAAATTTAGCATCCTCAATATCTTGTCTTAATGCTGACCGAGTATGGTACTGATTGAAACAATGGCCTCGGAGGAGTATATTAAATTCCAGAGCATGCGTTTTCCGAACAACCCATAATAGCTCACTTCCTGTTGGGCTGACGCATAACCTAGAGCACGAAAGTTGTTCGGCCCGATGAGGTCTATGTGTACCGAGTTTCATAAATGTACGTGCAAGTGTGTTTGATATATGGACTGGGTTTTTAGACCCCACTTAAGGGGGCGCTGTCGAGCCCCCCTGCCACGCCGGGTACCCGCTTCAGCCCGGCCCTGATGGCGTGTGCAAAGGTTTCAAGAGTTTTCGAGCAGGTTAAGTGCCCCAAAAGTGCCCGAGAAGTAAAAAAAAAAAGAATAACCTTAAGGAAAACAATAGGGCTCTGCGCCCTTTCAGGGCTTGGGCCCTAAATATTGTCATTTAGAGCATTTAATGTGTGTAGAGCAGAAAATGACAACAGGTCAAAATAATGCAAAAAAATGCCATGTTTTCAGACCTTGAATAATGCAACAAAACAAAAAGTTTATATTCATTTTATTCATTATATTCAAGTTTATATTCATTTTAAACAAAACAATAGTAATGTTACAGAGTTTAAAGGCACAATATGTAAGATTTTTGGATTAAAATATCCAAAAACCACTAGAACAATGTTATATATTTTGTTGACTTTATCCCAAATGCTTCCAAGAATGTTTAAATCCAGATAAATAAGCCATTTTAACCAGGACACGGACCGTGCATCGCCTATCAATTACATCATCCGTGTTACCCACAATTTCCACTTTAATATATTGTGTGTTTTATTAGACAGGTGAGCAACTTAACTAATTGTTATATAGCTCAACACAGTTAGTCTTATTGTTTAAATCCTGTTTTCTTGATTTACTGCGAGTACCATGTTTTACCATGCCTAATATCGATCTAGCTTACTGCAGTATGCAACAAGTGTCTCATAGTGGCCACCCAGCGAGCGCACAGAGAAGCATTATAGCATAACTTTAAACACACTCAAATGTATCTAAAATGATAAAACAGTACTACGTTACCCCACATACGCATGAGCAGAAGAAACGGAAGTGGTCGCCTGCGTCATAATAAAAGCTCCACGACATCAAGGCGTCATCAAGCTATGCCTTTGTTTGGAATAAGCGACCTCTAGCGGCAAAAAAATGACATATTGTGGCTTTAAAGGGTTAGTTCACCCAAAAATTAAAATTAGCCCATGATTTACTCACCCTCAAGTCATCATAGGTGTATATGACATTCTTCTTTCAGACGAATACAATCAGTTATATTAAAAAAGTCCTGGCTCTTCAAAGCTTTATAACGGTTTTTGTTTTTGAAGTCCATAAAAGTGCATCTATCTATCATATAACACGGCTCCGGGGGGTTAATAAAGGCCTTTTGAAGTGAAGCGATGCGTTTGTTTGAGAAAAATATCCATATTTAAAACTTTATAACGCAAAATATCTAGCTTCCGCCAGATCTGAAAAAAAAAAACGTAACTGGTGTGCAATGTCGTCAGATGTAGCGTAAGCATTTTGAACAGCTTTTATTCGTCTGAAAGAAGAATGTCATAGACACCTAGGATGGCTTGAGGGTGACCAAATCATGGGCTAATTTTCATTTTTGGGTGAACTAACCCTTTAACATTATGACAAAACATCATGCCTAATGGAAAATCCAGCTAAAACTAGCTTCAGTTGCTTGCAGTTTTAAATGTTGATCAGTTGTGGTAATTGGTTGATCCAAATAAGTTTAGGTCAGAGGGGAAAAAAACTGAATTCACATTTTTATTTAATAATTCAGAAATCAATATTTGGTCGAATAGTTAAGATTTCCAATCACAGCTTTCAGTCTGTGTAAACATTTTCCAGGTAATATTTTACACATATCATTACCTTTGCTCCTCGCAGTTTTAGACACAGCAGGTCAAGAGGAATTTAGCGCCATGCGAGAGCAGTACATGAGGACTGGTGACGGATTCCTTATTGTGTTCTCTGTGACGGACAAGGCCAGCTTTGAACACATCGACCGGTTTCACCAGCTCATCCTACGAGTGAAAGACCGGTCAGAGATCATCTTTACTTCTTACAAAACTCAAGACCACAACACATATTTGAATATACTTCTCCTCACAAAATATGTAAAGTTTCTTTCGTGTCTGCACCAGAGAGTCTTTCCCTATGGTTTTGGTGGCTAACAAAGTGGACCTGGTGCATTTGAGGAAAGTGACAAATGAACAGGGCTGTGAGATGGCCGCCAAACACAACGTGAGTCTGTCAGATATCAGAGCTCTGACAACTTTCAGTGAGCCCAGAATTTACAGTGTGTGTGTTTATGTTGACTGTGGTTAAAGGGTTAGTTCATCCAAAAATTCTGTCATATACTCAACCTCATACCATTCCAAAACGTCCTGTATGACTTTCTTCTGTAGAAGAGGGAGAGAATTTCAGTGAATAACACTCAAATTTCAGTCTGTACTACTACTAATTTTACGGTGCTTATTATGTCATTTTTTGAAGCATGCAGCCCCATCCATAAACACTATAAATATAGCCTGGATGCCAGACGAACTTAGCCCCGCCCACACATTTTTTTGCACGGGCAGTTCGGTCTGGACTTGATCCATAGAGAAGTAATTATGCCCGAACAGAAACTGTTCGGACCAATGAAATTGTCAGGGCGGGCTTTAGACGATGATGGACAGATGATAAACAGTAACGTAATCATCCACGTCATCAAAGGCGCTTGGGTTCAATTTGTTCTAATCCTAAATGGAGAACTTGTTCGTATATGCATTCACCTTCACTATTTCTCTCAGAAATGATGATCGTGTTGGTAAGTACTCTGTGTATCCTTAAATTCTTTTTTACAACACCGGCAAAGATCGTTTGCACTCATCTTCTTCTTCTAACATAACTTATTCCAGCTTGCGTTGAGTTCTGTTGACATTTGACAACTAACGTTATGCGTCGCTCCGTTGCTCTGATTGGTTGTAGGTCTATCCAATTGAGGTCTTTCCTGGTTCGGTTTAAACACGCCCCATAATCACAGCCCAATGGAGCAGTATCAGACTCAAATTCTGACTAGAATTGAGTATGACGACGTCAGGCTACTATAAATACACACTACCCTTCAAAACTTTGGTGTCAGTAAGATTTGTTAATGTCTTCAAAAGAAGTTTCTATTTTATTTTTACATGTAATGTATTCCTGTGATGACAAAGCTGAATTTTCAGCACCGTTATTCGTCAGTGTCACATGATCCTTCAGAAATCACTCTTATATGCTAATTTGTTGCTCAAGAAACATTACTTATTATTATGTTAATAATAAGTTATTTGAAAATAGATCGATTGATCACTTTAAAGTACTTTTGCTGAAATAAAGTATTAATTTCTTAAAAAATAAAATCTTACTGACTCCAAACCTTTGAACAGTACTGTGTTTTTGTAATTGCCATTCAATTTATCAAAAGTTTTGAACACTAAAATCTTTATTATTATTATTATTATTATTATTATTTATGTTCAAAATTTTAAAGTGTTTATGGAACTCCTACTCTTTTAAAAGTCTGAAGGAAATGTGAGTGATGTCATTGCAGTAATTTGCATTTCTTAACTATTTCTGTAGATTACTTACATTGAAACAAGTGCCAAGGATCCCCCAATGAACGTGGACAGAGCTTTTCATGAACTAGTCAGAGTTATCAGGTGAATAAAACTCATGATCTCACATTTTTCAGGGGTTTGTCATCTCATAATGATGAACTATGATGATATACAGTTAAAAATCGTTATCTATTTCTGCCTAACCAGACAGCATTTTTGGGCATTATAGGTGCAGTTAAATGTTTGAATCAGAGTTTTTTATATATACTAAAATGTCTCTTTTGTTCATGCTTTGCCTTTTTAGACAGCAAGTTCCAGAGCGTAGTCTGAAAAACAAGAAAAAGACGAAGTGGCGCGGAGAAAGAGCCATGAGTTCTCACAAGCTTCGCTGTGTGATACTGTGATATTGTGTCTCTTCTGTTGAAATCATCAGCGTTTGGCAAGATAAAATGCCAGAGAGGACTGACTAGAGATCTGCACTAATCAGAGGACCACAGACTTTTTCAAAAGAACTGGCATGAAGCCATACTATCTCTTCCTGTCTCAGGGTAGCATATTAGGTGAGTGAAGGAATCACTACTGCCAGACCAAGGAGGAACAATCAGTTCAACACATCCTAATGGAAGCACTGCCTGAAACCACAAAAATCACAGCCAATTAGAACACGTTTGATGTTTAATATACTATATCAAGCTAAATTTTAGTCCAGTGAGATTGCACTGTGGGTGGAGCTACCCAGAAAGATGCTTCAAAACCGAAACCGCGCACAGCAATCATTTACGCACATACATCAAAATTGTGTGCAGCTTCCAAACGCTCATATAATTATGTGGATGGTTGTTTTGTAGAGCTGTCTGAACATTTTGTTTTCAGGAGTTACCACAAATATGAAGGGATATTGTTGTTTAACCTTCAAGAAGAATCAAAATACGCCTTAAAGTGCATATTTATTTGCAAAGGAATATGTAGCTAAACTTCTTTAAGGACATTTTAAGTGTCATAGAGGGATAGTCCACCCAAAAATTTAAATTTTCCCATAATTTACTCACCCTCAAGCCATCCTAGGTGTATATGACACATTCTTCTTTCAGATTAATACAATCGGGAGTTATATTAAAAAATGTCCTGGCTCTTCAAAGCTTTATAATGGCAGTGAATGGCAGCCCAAAATTGAAGAGCAAAAAAGTGCATCCATCCATTATAAAAGTTTACTTATTCAACTTACAAAGAAAGTGTAGAGCCTTTCACAGTACAAAATGCTTGCGTCATCGTTGTGCCAGTTATGTTTTTTTCGTAAGTTGAATACGGAAGACAGTCCACCGTAAACTAGATATTTTACTTTATAACTTACAAACTTACTAATATATTTTTCTTACAAAAAACATTCGATTTGCTTCAGCAGTCCGGAGCCATGTGGATTTTATAATAGATGGATGCACTTTTTTGGGGCTTCAAATTATGGGCTGCCATTCACTGCCATTATAAAGCTTGGAAGAGCCAGGACATTTTTTTAATGTAACTGATTGTATTTGTCTGAAAGAAAAATGTCATATACACCTAGGATGGCTTGAGGGTGAGTAAATCATGGGCTAATTTTAATTTTTGGGTGAACTATCCGTTTAATTGTTAAGCACAAAGAGTACTGATACGATTGATGGGTCCATTGCACTAGCAGACAAATGCAAGCACTTTCAGTATTTACTCATTGACATTTGCTGTTTAACATGCTGTTTAAAGTTGACTTGTGATGTGATTTTTTTAAGGATCATTAAGAGTAAAAATTCAGCTTTGCCATCATAGGAATACATTACATTTTAAAATAGAAAACCGTTATTTAAAATTGTAATAATATTGCTGTTTTTACTTTTTTTTTTTTTATCAAATAAATGCAGCCTTGAGTATAAGACTTCTATAGAATGTTACTGACCCCAAACGTGAACGGCATGTACCTTTTAATTTAGCATACAATGCGACTTAAGGTTGTCAAGGCAGTGTGAAGAATATGACTCTGCTGGATATGGGTTAGATTTGATGCTTGATCAACCTTCAGTATTCAACTGTTTGCCAAACCTCCTGTGCCTCTGTTTCCTCTATGTTGGGCTGATTTATGGGCCTGTGCCAGTTTGATAAACAATCAGTTTCTTAGCCACTGGCTCATCTAACTGTTCCCAAAGCACAGGCCTGTACAAGCTGATCCCGTCTGCCGTTAAGCCAAATGATATCCTGTAATAGTCAATACAGCTTTGCTCTGCTCACTCATTTTTATATTTACACATAAATAAATCAGTAAGGAACAATATCACACCTTGCTGTGATCTGTTGAATCGGGAGTTTTCATATCCATAGAAGCTCTGGATAACATTGACATTGGTTTAAATTGTCAGTATGGAGATGAATTTCCACAGGGGAATAGATGCTTTACAGCGACTCTGGTTAAATAAATGTAAAATCACAGTAATCTGAAAGCACATTCCATTTCGATCCCCTACAAATATTGTTACGTACTTGTTTTTCCTTTGGTTGGTCAATTACATTAAACGCTTCATAGTTAGAACAGTGATGTCATAAACTGGTGTATTAGTGCTCTTCTGTGCATTAGATCAGAGTTCATAACAATCCAACCCCATGTTATGTATGATATAATAGATCCAGACAAGGTTTGTCGAGCATTAATCATTGTCTGCATGCACTGCATGTAAATGATGAAGTGAGTTGTTTTTGCATCCAGAGGTCATCATGGGTCTAATGGGTTTTCCGTACTGTGATTAAATGTGTTTTTTTATTTTATTATTATTATTATTTGTGAATGAGTGGAAAGATTGTTTGTTGCATTACTTGACACTTGTTTTACAATGCCAATGTTTATTTAATAAGCTGTCATCTCTAAACGTCTCAAACCAATATTTGTTCAATCAGCATGTCAGTTTTGATATTGCCATGCGACAAATGCTTTGTTTGCTTTTTTCCTCTCACTATGATAAAATAAAAAATGGTGATGATGGATTGTTAGTGATGGGATTTTAAATAAATCATTGTAAGCTACACAATGTGGCCATGCATGGATTTTTACTAGAAGAGGATTCACTTTTAAATGTAAATATTTGAATTAGGTCAATACGCTACATTTTTAAATGCTTAATTTTTATTTTATTTTTTTACTTTCTGGATATTTAGGCACTGAACGTAACATCTGAAACAAAAAGACACTAGGGGACACTTGCATTTACCAGCAGGTGGCAGTAAAGTACAGACATTTGTTTTGATCTGACTTTCAAGCGATCAAAATGACCAGGCTCTTCTTGAAAAACTAAAAGGCTGAGGTCTGTAAGAACAATAATGACGTGATAACATACAACACAAACGTAATAATGGAAATTATAGATATAAGACGAGGGGAACTGGGTCGGAAGATGATGCAGATCAGACTTGTTTATTGTGTATGTTTGCAGACTTATGTTAGTATTTGACTGTTTTGTATGCTCTGTCTTTTTCCTGTGGATTACAAATTTCATTATTCAATTCTGCTTAATATTGAATTAGGCCTATTCATAAGAATTTGAGTATTGTACATTTACAGTGAATTAATTTTGTATCTCATCTCATTCCCTCCCAAAATAACGAGGCTTCAAAGCAACTTCTTTAGCTCTTTGGCACGGTTGAGGATTCCTTCTGTGAATCTAGAGTCTGGCTCTAACATCCATCATCAAATGCTAAGTGTCAGCAAAATATAGATTATGCAATAAAATGACTTTTAACGATTTTTAAAGAGCTCAGCAGCATTTGATTTCTGCTTCAATGAAGCTCTGAGAAAACTTGATTCCGTAAGACTAAACCTGTATAATCTTCAGCTGTTAATTATGAAATAGCTGAAATATAATTGGTTTGATACTTTTGATACTTTTTTGATGCATGTGAACTATGCACTAACTAGTGACTGGCAAGCCATTTTGACTTTTATTCATTCCCAGGATATGCATTTGGGATGTCAAGAATTACATTTTCACTAGTTAAAATGCTATTTTTTGATATCATGAACTATATTACTACAAGTAACAATGGAAATTTTTCTAAATACGAATTCTTGATATCAATAACTGAATTTCAAATAAAAACACAAATTCTTGATATCTGTAGGCCCTAGTTGTATTTTAACTAGTGAAATGTCACCATAGGTTGCCATTCAAATTCAGATGTTGATATCAAGAATTAAAGCTACACTGTGTGATATTTTCCCCCATCTAGCGGTGAAAGGGTATATGACCATACAGTAAATATTAGTTTCTTTTCCTCCCAATTCCGATTTCGTTTTAACTCCTACGGTGGCCGATTTAGTCCAAGATTAACATGGCTTCCAGTTCGATCCAGCAATCCCCCTCTTCACATTCGCCATCGAGTTGTAACGCGTGTGTCCGGGTGAAAAATACGGATAGCTCACTCAACGCAACTGGAGTCGATGCAAACACGATTGACATCAAACAGCCCGCACTTTATTCCCCGCGGAACCCCCCACAAGAGTCCGGCACAAACTCCACTTCCGTCCACAGCATTACCCAACAAAACAAAAATAAATGAATGTTAGCAACAGAAGACAGAAAATAATCTGCACACATGGGAGCTCGAGGCGCAGTGCACACACACACACACACACACACACACAGAACGCAGGCGCTCCAACCGGGGCGAACGCTCTTAAAGGGGCCACACTATTTTCCTACTCGTTACAGAGTGTTAAAACGCGAAAGGCGAAGCTTGAATTTACGGGTATGTCCCTCTTTGGCTAATGTACTTTCAAGATGGAGGGGCAACATGGCGACCCCCATTCGAACCCCTTACCCGTATGTATTTTCAATGGCATATTATAAACTTACGAGAATACTTTATTACTTGAAAGAAGTAAATATACATTAATGAGCACATATATTTTTGAAAGAACTAAGTGTTTTTAGCTAAGAATAAACTAAAAAAGTTACACAGTGTAGCTTTAATGTCTTACTAGTTGAAATTCCAATTTCACATAGGCCTATCAGAAATACAATTCTTACTTTTTGAATGAATCTTCAGGATTGTTGAAGGTTTTCAAAACCCTTCACGTAGCTTCTCATTTTGAATACCTTGACATCCATTAATTTCAGAATTCTTCATGCTGTGAATGGACACAAAAATGTCTTTTGTAAATGTGTATGTGTGCAGATGTGGATTTTTGGCATTGTGTGAGATCGTGGTGACATTTCTCGTCTGTCAATTCACTGTGACCTTATAAGACAAGTATTTTAAAATGTTTTCCACATTAAAATTCTCAAATACTGGGAATTTTTTAATGCCATCTAATTAAAAATTACTAACATTACTTTAAACCTTCACTCTGCTGGTTGCGATGGCATTCAAGTGCATGAACAGTGGTTAGCGCTCCAGGGCCGGCCATGAACAATTTGCTGCCCTAGGCAATATTTTACCTGGTGCCCCTTACATCACAGCCAATTCCACCACTGGGCATTGTGTTAGAGCTGCATAATTCTGGATAAATTGAGAATCTTTAATCTTTTTAAATAGGGTATCCTGATTCTAAATAGAGTAGACAACTTACCAAAATAACATGCAATTTACAAGAGGTTCTGACAAAATGTTGATTGATGCAGTCTATTTATTAAATATTAATTAATTTGAATCATTATTTTTTAAATATCCGTTTGAATGAATGATTCAATGACTCACTAATAAATACTTAATTTGTTTCATTACAGCACTTTTGAATCTCTTGAATAAATGATTCAATCACAAATACAAGTCTCTTGTCGCCACCTACTGGTGCAAAGATGTAGCCTAATTGATGCAATCTTTATTTGATGCATCATGTTTCAAAAGGTGATTTCAGCTACCGTAGACATCCCAGTTCTTCTGTGATCATTTTAATTATTGCTCTCTGGCTTTATAAAGTCACAACGAATGCCAATTCCACTGAATCATTCTACTACAGACCGTTGACTTGTCACCGTCTACACATTTTAAATTTGAATTTAAAGTTATGTTCTGATTTATTATTCTGTCTTACTGTTAGCCTATATTTTTAATGATTCAACGACATTCAACTATTGCAGGTGTTTTTCCTTGCAGGTTTCTCAAAAAAATGATTTTTTAAAAAAGTTTAAAGGGGGCTGATCGAAAGACCGATTCTTCGTAGTGAAACAAAAACATACAGAGTGACCAATGATTCTCAAAAAAAGAGCCTCTTATGAACCGATTCTTCATGAACCAAAACACACAGCAACAATGAAGTCCGATTCTCAAACAAAAAGGCTTGTTGGACTTGAAGCAGCGCTGCACAGACCGATTGGTGTATGTGCCACTAGAGCGGTTGAAAAGTACAGAGCCGTCTCAACTCGAACAAACCTTTTATAAACCGATTCTTTGTAGTGAACCAAAAACACACCCGACCAGTGAATTCTCAAGTGAAAGACTTTTAAAAGCCAGTTCTTTTTAGGAAATCAGGTGGAACGGTGTCTTAGTTTATATGATTCATTGAATTGTAAATCCTTAATTTTTGCCATAGCCTATCCAAGTCTACTTAGTGTGTATGTACTTTGTTGTTTATACGACAATTTAAAAAATCCAAATGATGAGTTTTGTCAGTGGTAGCCTATTTTATTAATAATAATAATAAAGAATTAAATGTTTCTGTTGTCTTACGATTGACATTGAAATGACCCCAGCATTTCTGTTTTCCAAATATTTCTTCATCAAATTCAAAAGCATTGTTAAGAGGAATCAGAAACGGCAGCATAATTCCTCACAATCTAACCTAGTATGAAGACATAGTAGTGTCACGATTTCTTTTTTTATGGATGAAGTATAATTTAGCTGTATAGTGTGTTAGTGAATGGGAAAACTTTCATATTCTTTATAAACACTCACATTTCTCTGGAATAAAGCACCACTATTGTCCAAAAGCTATTTCTGAAATTTGAAGAGATTATGGCATACATACAGGGCAATATTACCTTCATGTCACTCCCTCCTCATTTCACATTGGAAAAGGAGACAAAAAAAAGTACAATAAAAACAAAACTGCCCTGAAAAAAGATTGATTTTAAGGTAAATTCAATACTACTGTTACTACTGCAAATATAAATTTAGGCTACTGAAACAAAAGAGGTGGTGCATGAATGAGCAATCATCTTATGCAATATTATGTCTTATGCACTCCTGGCACGAGTTTAGCAGTGGCTCTCTGGTGATTCATATTTAAAAGCACTTTGCCATAACACTGACAAAAGCCATAATTGGAATGAGCAACAAAAAGCTGTGCAGATGCCAGCCAATAACTCATCTAATCCTTTGTATGTGTTGCATACTTTCAGGATATGTTTTGCCCTTTAATATAAAATGGAGAAATTCATCTCAACCATGCAGTAAAGCTAGTAGAAAGTGGCTAAAACCGGCTGATATTAAACAATGCAAGTGCATATGAAATATTAGACCAGAATACATAGAACTGAGCAAACATTATATAACAACCAAAAATGCACAAACAGTTTTTAGTTGAAAATGGTGTCATGTAAACGGCCCATTAAGTATCCATACTTTGCATGATGGGAAATGTACGTTGGCCGAGAGAGCTCAAGAAAACACATGCAAATAGAAAAAAAGAGCCAAACAGCTTCATCAGTTTGACAACACATGTGCTGCGAATACTCACAACGCAACCAAAAACAGAAACACGCTGCAAATATTCACAACGCATACGGGTGTTCTGGGTGTCAAAATAAACAAAAAACTAACTGTAAGTGGCATCACATGACATATCAGTGATCATAGGCCACATCTCCAGCTGTGACTGAGGATTTAAGTGGAGCTGTTGACAATGCAGGTTAAGCTGGATTGCCTCAACAGGGGACTGTATTGCAGACAGGATCTGCTGAAGAACTTCATGCCGCCCAGTTGTGACTCTCTAATGTGACAGTGTTGCACAAATGCTGATGAAGCGCTGACTGCCCACCTGGGATATCAGCTAGGTTTTGCTGAGGAGATATATTTGAAAATTAACCACTAACTCACCAGGCACAACTTGGAAGAAATACATTGTGCAAACATTTTCATACATAATGCAGGATTGTTTCTGAAATAATAAACATTTACTGCAAGAAGGGGGGTGGTGGATAACAAGAGCACTTGACGCATCTCTTTCCTCTGAAATGCCCTAAAGGGTGGGTTTGCTTTTCTCCTACTTGGCTTTCTGTGTGCATTGTCAAGCTCCCAAACAACATCCTTACTATAGCACTCTTCCACAAGCATTATTAATGAAGTGTCAGTCAAGGCAAGTGTCAGTTTGCTACAAACATGAAAGTCACGTGCTCCCAAAGTCCCTGGCGGCCTTCTGCCTCCTCAGTATGTTAACAGCAACTTTACCCCGTATCATATGGGCAGAGAGCTAATTGCTGCATCTTCAGGCATATGTATTAATAGTGTTGTGTTGAAAACAACAACAGTGATAACTGTAAAACATTGTTAATTAACAGAAGAAATGGTACATCTTCTAATATTCGTGCGCCGAGTAGAGTGTGACAAAATAATAGGAAATCCAACGTTGGTCACAGGAGACGCATTTGAAACACATAATACCCGGTGAAAAAGGTAATGTTTAATTGGCCACTTGTTAACGGATCACAGATGGAAACTGGACTTCCCTCTCGCTCGCTCGATTTCCGGGATATTGTATATAATTTTCAGGCGTCAGGTAGTCAATATTCAGGAGACTCCCGGACATTTTGGGAGAGGTGTGACATCTTTAATGTGGTTCCTATTAGGGGTGGCACGGTACATGGAAAAAAAACGAACCGTTCGGTTCGCTGGTCTCGGTTCGGAGCGTGCGTCGCACGGTTCGCGCATGCGCAATGTATCCTCGTGCCCGTATGTTACCTCAGACAGCGGGTGTCCTTTTCACGCGAAATAAGAGGTGTGTGTGGACATACAGTAAAGTAAAAGTGGAGAGCTGCAGGTCACGTCATATGTAGAAATGAAAGTGGGAGAGATAAGGAAGGCTGCCCGGAGTTGGAGGATGCGCTAGCATCGTATAGCAGGGCAGATGCAGTGCGAAGACGCATACACACACTGGCAGTGTTTGTCTCGCGAGTCGCGCAGCTGAACCGCGGCTCGTGGATTGCAAATACAGGCAAATATAGTCCATTCTGTCACATTTTCCGGTGTTCTCCTCCGACCCCTGTCTGTCTCGTGCTTTGATTTATGATGGGCAACATACCGGTATATCTGCTGCAGATGCGACCGTGTTCCCCTCGCATGCATATAACATGCTGTATATAAGTAGTTCACATGATAAATGTAACATTTAAAAGTTAAGATATGCTTCTAGTTCTAATAATGTAAACATGCCTTTGAAGTTTGGGCAAAAACTTCTGGCAGTGTTGTGTTTTCGTGTATTTTATTTTTTCACAGCTGGATGTCATATGGTGATTGTGAAACACACGGGACACTTCATGGTGAAATGTGTTAATCAGGTCAGCTGAATTAAAGCCACAGTGCATTGTTCTGATCAAAATTGATATGATTAACATGAAAAATGTTACGCAAATGTGTCGGACTCGGTAGACAGCCAGTTAGGAAACAACTTGATATAACAATTTTAAATACTGTATCCTAATTGTGGATAATTAAGCTATATATCATATGCTGAAGTAAATTTCTGGAGTGTTAACGATTAAAAACAACAACAACAAGAACCGTACAGAACCGAAAACCGTGACCCTAAAACCGTGATACGAACCGAACCGTGGGTTTTGTGAACCGTGCCACCCCTAGTTCCTATGGTGTTCTGGGTGGATTTCAGGACATGTATAAGCCATTTATAAGGCTTTCTGATAGGTTTGTTTGAGTTGCTATACAGACTTGCTAGGCAGGGGCGTAAATTTCATCTAAAAGTTGGGGGGGACAATAAAGATGAAATTTCTCAAGATCAATTTTTGAAGGGGACACAAATAATACAGCCAAAATCGTACTTGTAAGGATATGTGTACCACAAAAAAAAAAAAAAAAAGTGTACTTATTTGGCGTTTTGGTGTACTGAAAAATTATCTAAGGTCCGTTTTTCTTTTCTCTGTCATTTTATCTGACCAACAACACAAAGCGATAGTAGTTTAAATACGATTAAGGTTCACCACGCAGTCATATTATAATTATTAAATTATCTTGCGTCCTCCACATAGTATTTTATACTATGATATTCAGATATTTAGATATTCAACTGCAGCAAGCCCTCTGATCTGCCACTTATTATCATATTGAGCAAAACCCTACACAGATCTGACTGAATTTTTGGTTTAGATTTAGCCAATTTTTTGAATTTGGGGGCGGGTTGCTTGAATTTTAGGTTCATTAGCCTATTATTCGCAATGAAAAACACAACAAAACAGTATGACACACTCCCTTAAATAGGCGCTTTTACACTTTGAAACCAAATCTTCGATAATCTTGTCTGTCAGCGGTTTGCTCGTTCGGCTTGTGCTGTATTGAGCAGACCCGTTCAGTTTTTAATTGTTTTATCAGTTCTCTAACTGAACTAAATGATTTTATTACTATACAGCGGAGCGGGGCGGTGCTGCGGTGGGCAAGTGATGTTTACAGTGTTTTGCCTAATCTGTATTCAAAGAGAAAAGAATCACTTCATCTGACGTTTAAAGTGAATAAAATAGCCTTGACAGCTACTTACTGGTGTTTCACAACTGCTGTCTGAAGAGCCTTGTTCTCTCCCCAAACTTGTGTGGTAGTTTTTCTACGGTCTATGGGTAACGTTATTTGAGGTGCACGGTGGATCAAACCACTGTGAGGCAAGGGGGGAGGGGGACTCAAAATGTTTCTAAACTTAAAACGCATTTTTTTGTCCCGTTTGTATTGTTTTACTACTTACACATTTATTTTAAGTATATATTGTTATATTATTAATATATAATATAGATTGGGGGGGTCCTGTCCCCCCCCGTCCCCCCCGCGATTTACGCCCCTGTTGCTAGGTAGGGTGTTCAGAGTGAAGAAGGAGAGTTGCTAGGTGGTTGGTAGAGTGTTATAGGTGATTTGTAAAGAGTTGTTATGCGGTTGCTAGGGTATTCAGAATGTTTGCTAGGGAATTTCTAGATAGTTCCTAGAGTGTTCTGGGTGGGTTGCTGGAGTAATTAAGTGGTAGGGTGTTGTTAAAGGGGTTCAATGCTGTATTAGTGAAATCATTTTTGAAATTATACATTAATGAACATCTCTGTGTACATGCTACATTGCCTTTAATAATAGTGAAAGGCTTCCTGTGGAGATGGTTTTGTCTGCCAAAGGCTGCATCTAAATCCATTCTCTAGTAATTGTTGGGCACATTCTTGTTTACTTTGCAGTCATGTGATTTGTCAGGATTGCGTTGCTAAATGTAAAATGAATCAGAGATGAGGGCCCATTTCCAAAACAACTATTTCCATCTGAAAGCCTTTCAAACCCATTTAAACGTAATTAAACTTGCGTACACTTGAGTAGTAAAAGTACATTCACTGTTGTATATAGCGATAGTTGAATCGCAGTGGTATTGTGTCTGACACACACACTTTGCATACATGATAACTCAGAGTACTCTTGCGATGTGAGATATATAGTTTTACATATTAGAAAGGGGTTTATTTATTTTTGCCTAAAAAAGAGATTCCATTAATGACAGACTGAAACTGCGGTTTCATGCTGTCCTTGTGACTTCCTGCCGTTTTTGGTCCATGCAGTTGTCCACATGATAACTATAAAACAAAAGTACTTTGCATCAATACTAAAATCTAGAGTCCCACTTTATATTAGATGTCTTTAACCAGATGTACTAACATTTAAATAATAATTTGATAAAATACTCTTATTGTTTACATGTACATGTGAAGTTATTAAACGTAATTTCGGGAGGAGTACGCCCATCTAATCTTCCAATTAATACCAAGGTATAAAACCAGCAGCTTACCGCTTCCCGTTGTTAGTTCTTGCAGCATCCCTCATCCTCCCCTGCTCCTCCATTTTTGTACAATTTTGCCTGTTATAGTGGGACAATCGGAGCTTGGGTATAATATCCTTTCCGAGCCCCTCTATAGTACACAGCAAGCCAAATCTGTTTACCACTTTCACTAAGATTGTATGGGCACACAAACTTGTGAAATATTATTATAATTATGTCTATAATTACACTTTTGACCCTTCCCTTACCTACACAAGCACATTGTATTTATTTTTTGATGTACAGTACATAGGCCTAGTTAAAGACACCTAATATAAAGTGACACAATCTAGTTTTTGTTAGATAATTAACACGTTTGTGCTCAACCAACTTCCTTTTGGGCTTGTAATAAACTTTTAATAAAAGAAAACCTGCCCTGGCTTTGATACATGGTCTGTCTGAATACTTTTTTCTGATTGGCTGGAAGGTGTGCAATAAAACTGTCAAATGCACAGGTAGTTACAAGTCAGTTTTATCATCGTTTTATATTAATGTGCAGTTTTAAGTAGCCAGGTTTCCATCCACGGATTTATTTGTGAAAAAGGGTTTAGCGCATCAAAATATTTACCTTTAGTGTATAAATTCTGTCAATACTTCAAATGTCACAAAAAAACTAGTTTGGAAACACTTTTTGTCAAGAAAAAGGACACACGTCACTCGCACACAGAGATCGAAGATCACACTGCTAGCACACATAAACATTCAGCAGCACAGAAATTTATCAATGATGCCCTGTGACTTTTATTAATAGAATAGATTTGCTACTGAATCACTACACTATATCAACAGCGTGGGGGTAAAATCGCTGGTTTTGAAGTAATTAAACTCAGAGCTTCATAGAAGTAGGTAATTCACACACATACACACATCTCTTATATCCCTCTCTTGCTCTCTCTTTCTCTCTATAATTAATATATATAAATATATAGTTGAACGTGTATAACTCCAAAGACACACACACTCACATACACACTATATATACACTCACCTAAAGGATTATTAGGAACACCTGTTCAATTTCTCATTAAAGGTCCCGTTCTTTGTGATCCCACTGTTCAAACTTTAGTTAGTGTGTAATGTTGCTGTTAGAGCATAAATAATACCTGTAAAATTATAAAGCTCAAAGTTCAATGCCAAGCGAGATATTTTATTTAACAGAAGTTCTCTTTCAAAGCCTACAGCGAACGGCTGTACTACTGCTTGGACTACATCCTGGTACTTCCTTCATAAATGACGTCAGTAGAACAGTAGAACAGACTAACCTCCGCCCACAAGAATACGCGAAAAAGGGGGCGTGGTCTTGTTGCTCTCCCACGTGGAGAAGAGGACGGTCGCGTGGAGAAAAGGAATTGTTGTGTTTGAGTGTGTTTGTCGCCATGTCGTCAAGACGCTGTTATTTTCATCCCGGAGTCAAATCACCTTTGTTTGGCTTTCCCAGGGACGCTGTAGAGATCATTGAGCGCATACATCTCCCGTTAAGAGGCGTGACCTTTCCATGCAAGTTACGTGCGCTAAGCTGCTGTCGAATCACAACACGGGATCCGGGCCATGTGCGCTAAGCTGCGGTCAAATCACAACACGGGAACCGTGCCATGTGCGCTAAGCTGCAGTCAAATCACAACACGGGAACCGTGCCATGTGCGCTAAGCTGCAGTCAAATCACAACACGGGAACCGCTGGCACAATCAGAACTCGTTACGTATTTCTGAAGGAGGGACTTCATAGAACAAGGACTCATCAGCCCGTTTTTAGAACAGTGAAAACAGCGGTATACAGATAAGTAAATTGTGTGAAAAATACTGTTTTTTTACACGCGAAACATGAAAACATGTTATATTGCACACTGTAAACACAATCAAAGCTTCAAAAAAACACGAAGAACGGGACCTTTAATGCAAATATCTAATCAACCAATCACATGGCAGTTGCTTCAATGCATTTAGGGGTGTGGTCCTGGTCAAGACAATCTCCTGAACTCCAAACTGAATATCAGAATGGGAAAGAAAGGTGATTTAACACTAGAACTACCAAGGCGGTCATTTTGACCGTTTTAAAATTTTGCAATGTAATAACTTTGTTGAAATTAAACCCATATAGCTATAGTATCCTGACTTTTCCTAAATGTAAGTATATTTTGTTCTATTATTGTTATTTTATTAAAAATACGAAGGACAAACGAGTTCTGAGTATTTCTACCTAGAATGGCCATAATGGTCAAATTGACCGTACGTATTATAGACGGTGTACATGGCATATTATTTCAGAGCTTGCTAGTTTTCCCCGCCACTGATGCCTATCAACTATCTAGTTGTTTTTATATGCTATTGCTAAGATAAAACGTAGCTTTACCTTTGACATGTCAGCAAGAAAGAGATTGTCTGGCGCAGAGCCTTGTTTTAGCCTTGCTTCAGAGCCTTGAGGATGCTGGTGGCTGCATTGGATTATTTCCGATTTATATAAAGTCCAAAAGTCAAAATGTATTGAAAAAAGATAGATCTAATAATTTCCATAATTCACAACAGATTTTTATCTAACTAAATATTCTTCTTCAATCCATACAGGGAGTGCAGAATTATTAGGCAAATGAGTATTTTGACCACATCATCCTCATTATGCATGTTGTCTTACTCCAAGCTGTATAGGCTGGAAAGCCTACTACCAATTAAGCATATTAGGTGATGTGCATCTCTGTAATGAGAAGGGGTGTGGTCTAATGACATCAACACCCTATATCAGGTGTGCATAATTATTAGGCAACTTCCTTTCCTTTGGCAAAATGGGTCAAAAGAAGGACTTGACAGGCTCAGAAAAGTCAAAAATAGTGAGATATATTGCAGAGGGATGCAGCAGTCTTAAAATAGCCAAGCTTCTGAAGCGTGATCATCGTACAATCAAGCGTTTCATTCAAAATAGTCAACAGGGTCGCAAGAAGCGTGTGGAAAAACCAAGGCGCAAAATAACTGCCCGTGAACTGAGAAAAGTCAAGCATGCAGCTGCCAAGATGCCACTTGCCACCAGTTTGGCCATATTTCAGAGCTGCAACATCACTGGAGTGCCCAAAAGCACAAGGTGTGCAATACTCAGAGACATGGCCAAGGTAAGAAAGGCAGAAAGTCGACCACCACTGAACAAGACACACAAGCTGAAACGTCAAGACTGGGCCAAGAAATATCTCAAGACTGATTTTTCTAAGGTTTTATGGACTGATGAAATGAGAGTGAGTCTTGATGGGCCATATGGATGGGCCCGTGGCTGGATTGGTAAAGGGCAGAGAGCTCCAGTCCGACTCAGACGCCAGCAAGGTGGAGGTGGAGTACTGGTTTGGGCTGGTATCATCAAAGATGAGCTTGTGGGGCCTTTTCGGGTTGAGGATGGAGTCAAGCTCAACTCCCAGTCCTACTGCCAGTTTCTGGAAGACACCTTCTTCAAGCAGTGGTACAGGAAGAAGTCTGCATCCTTCAAGAAAAACATGATTTTCATGCAGGACAATGCTCCATCACACGCGTCCAAGTACTCCACAGCGTGGCTGGCAAGAAAGGGTATAAAAGAAGAAAATCTAATGATATGGCCTCCTTGTTCACCTGATCTGAATCCCATTGAGAACCTGTGGTCCATCATCAAATGTGCGATTTACAAGGAGGGAAAACAGTACACCTCTCTGAACAGTGTCTGGGAGGCTGTGGTTGCTGCTGCACGCAATGTTGATGGTGAACAGATCAAAACACTGACAGAATCCATGGATGGCAGGCTTTTGAGTGTCCTTGCAAAGAAAGGTGGCTGTATTGGTCACTGACTTGTTTTTGTTTGGTTTTTGAATGTCAGAAATGTATATTTGTGAATGTTGAGATGTTATATTGGTTTCACTGGTAAAAATAAATAATTGAAATGGGTATAAATTTGTTTTTTGTTAAGTTGCCTAATAATTATGCACAGTAATAGTCACCTGCACACACAGATATCCCCCTAAAATAGCTAAAACTAAAAACCACTTCCAAAAATATTCAGCTTTGATATTAATGAGTTTTTTGTGTTCATTGACAACATGGTTGTTGTTTAATTATTAATGTTGTAAAATTAATCCTCAAAAATACAACTTGCCTAATAATTCTGCACTCCCTGTATTTGTTGTCATTTAGACTCTAGTAGCTCTTACACAATTACACAATTATATATTATTAAAAAGATCGTAATATGTAGACCAATCTGAGTCTCTCTGTGCCCCGTGCTCCTTCCATGTTGTTCGATTTTATTCAAATTGAGAATTTTGTTTGAGGATTTTGACACTTTTTACGGTGATGCCGTCATATAATATGATGATAGACATTTAAAGTTTAATTGGTAACACTATAAAATAAGGTTCATTAGTTAACATGAACTAATAAAGCATTTATTTATCTTTGTTAATGTTAATCTCAACATTTACTAATACATTATTCAAATCTTGTTAACATTAGTTAATGCACTGTGAACTAACATGAACAAACCATGAACAGCTGTTTTTATATTAACTAACGTTAACAAAGATTTACAAATACAGTGACAAATGTGTTGCTCATGGTTAGTTCATGTTAGTTAATACATTAACTAATGTAACTGCTTAATTCTAAATCCTCAATAGAAGCTTTGAATGTAAATATGACATGACAAAAATGACATTTGGTGCAGTCTAGTACGAACGGTCAGAATGACCGCTATGGCCATTCTAGTAGATATAGAATTCTGGTAGTTCTAGTGTTAAGCAATTTTGAGCGTGGCATGGTTGTTGGTGCCAGACGGGCCGGTCTGAGTATTTCACAATCTGCTCAGTTACTGGGATTTTCACGCACAACCATTTCTAGGGTTTACAAAGAATGGTGTGAAAAGGGAAAAACATCCAGTATGTGGCAGTCCTGTGGGCGAAAATGATGTGGGTTGATGCTAGAGGTCAGAGGAGAATGGGCGGACTGATTCAAGCTGATAGAAGAGCAACTTTGACTGAAATAACCACTCGTTACAACCGAGGTATGCAGCAAAGCATTTGTCAAGCCACAACACGCACAACCTTGAGGCGGATGGGCTACAACAGCAGAAGACCCCATCGGGTACCACTCATCTCCACTACAAATAGGAAAAAGAGGCTACAATTTGCACAAGCTCACCAAAATTGGACAGTTGAAGACTGGAAAAATGTTGCCAGGTACGATGAGTCTCGATTTCTGTTGAGACATTCAGATGGTAGAGTCAGAATTTGGCGTAAACAGAATGAGAACATGGATCCATCATGCCTTGTTACCACTGTGCAGGCTGGTGGTGGTGGTGTAATGGTGTGGGGATGTTTTCTTGGCACACTTTAGGCCTCTTAGTGCCAATTGAGCATCGTTTAAATACCACGGCCTACCTGAGCATTGTTTCTGACCATGTCCATCCCTTTATGACCACCATGTACCCATCCTCTGATGGCTACTTCCAGCAGGATAATGCACCATGTCACAAAGCTCGAATAATTTCAAATTGGTTTCTTGAACATGACAATCAGTTCACTGTACTAAAATGGCCACCACAGTCACCAGATCTCAACCCAATAGAGCATCTTTGGGATGTGGTGGAACGGGGAGCTTCGTGCCCTGGATGTGCATCCCACAAATCTCCATCAACTGCAAGATGCTATCCTATCAATATGGGCAAACATTTCTAAACAATGCTTTCAGCACCTTGTTGAATCAATGCCACGTAGAATTAAGGCAGTTCTGAAGGCGAAAGGGGGTCAAACACAGTATTAGTTCCTAATAATCATTTAGGTGAGTGTATGTATATATATATATATATATATATATATATATATATATATATATATATATATATATATATATATATATATATATATATATATATATATATATACAGTGCCTTGCGCTCCGCAACAGAGCAGCTCCCATACCATACTGCCACACAGTTGGTCAGGATGCTTTCTATTGCGCAGCGGTAGAAGTTCACCAGGATAGCCGAGGAGAGCTGATTCTTCCTCAGTGTCCTCAGGAAGAAGAGGCGCTGGTGAGCCTTCTTGACCAGGCTGGAGGTGTTGGTCGTCCACGACATGTCCGCCGAGATGTGGATCCCCAGGAACTTGAAACTGGAGACACGCTCAACAGCCATTCCATTGATGTGGATGGTGTCGTGTGTGCATCTTGACTCTTTCCTGAAGTCCACGATGAGCTCCTTCGTTTTGGTGGTGTTGAGGAGCAGGTTATTATCAGCGCACCATGTGGCCAGGTGCTGGATCTCCTCCCTGTAGGCAGTCTCATCGTTGTTGCTGATGAGACCAATCACGTAGTGTCGTCAGCAAACTTGACGATGGAATTAGATCCATACACAGGCTTGCAGTCGGAGGTGAAGAGGGAGAAGAGAAATGGACCAGTGTTGAGTGTGATGGACGTGGAGCAGGTGGATCCTGATCGAACATTCTGCGGTCTGTCAGTTAGGAAGTCCAAAATCCAGTTACACATTGAAGTGTTGATGCCCAGGTCTCCAAGTTTGGCTATTAACTTGGATGGTATGACAGTGTTGAATGCTGAGCTGAAGTCAACAAACAGCATGCGTGCATAAGTGTTCTTATGGTCCAGATGGGTGAGCACAGAGTGCAGTGCCATGGAAACTGCATCCTCTGTGCTCCTATTGCTGCGATAGGCAAACTGGTGTGAGTCCAATGTGGATGGTAGAGAGTCTTTTAGGTGTTCCAGGACCAGCCGCTCAAAGCACTTCATAATGATGGGTGTGAGTGCTACAGGGCGGTAGTCATTAGGGCACCTCGGGCTAGAGTGTTTCGGCACTGGCACAATGGGAGTGCATTTAAAGCATGTTGGTACAGCTGCTTGGGCAAGAGACAGGTTGAAAATGTCTGTAAAAACCCCAGCGAGCTGCTCCGCACATGCCCTGAAGGATGCGATCGAGCCTGTCCCTCCAGCCGAAGTGGAGCCTGGCTTCTCAGCCCTTGCTTCATTGTACCCGAGGAAACTGGTTGGTTACGGCCAATCCTGGACTTGCCCGTCCTGAAACCGATCCCTTCACAGGCTTCCGTTCAGGATGTCGGTAGCGAACGCCTCCTCAGACACGTTTGTCTGGTAGATTGGTTGCAGCGATCGACCTGAAGGACGCTTACTTCCATGTCTCCTTCCTCGACGCGGACCGTTCCTACGGTTTGCTTTGAGGGGCGGACATTAAGTATGCAGTCCTCCCATTCGGGCAGCTCTGTCCCCTCGTGACTCTACGTAGTCTATCGAGGCAGCCCTTGCGCCACTCAGGCAGCACGGGGTTCGCATCCTGAACTACTTCGATGACAGGCTCATACTGGGTCACTCTCGTAAGCAGGTGTGCGGACACAGAGTCCAAGTGCTCCGGCACTTAGCCCGTCTGGGCCTTCGGGTCGACTGGGAGAAGAGCGACTCTGCCCCGTGCAGAGGATCTCTTTTCTCCATGTGGTTTCCGACTCGGTCGACAGGTGCATGCTGCTTACCAGCGAGCGCGTGCGCGCAGTCACTGCTGACTTGCCTTTGTTAATTCGAGAGCAAGAGTGCGGTCCCACTGAAGTTTTTTCAGAGGCTCCTGGGGCATATGGCATCTGCAGCCGCGTTAGCGCTGCTCGGATTGCTTCATATGAGACCGCTTCAGCTTTGGCTTCGCGATCGAGGCCCGAGATGGGCATGGCGGTCTGGCATGCACCGGGTACAAGTGACTCGGGCCTGCCGACAGACTCTCACCCCGTGGTCGAACCTCAGTTTTCTACGGGCCGGTATGCCCTTAGAATGAGTTTCCAGGCATGTTGTCGTATCGACGGATGCTTCTGCCACGGGCTGGGGTGCCATGTGCAATGGACAAGCAGCCGCGGGCTCCTGGACAGGACCCCAGCGTCTCCTGCATGTCAATTGCGTCGAGTTGCTGGCAGTATGGTTCGCCCTGCACCGCTTCCGGGCGTTGCTGAAGGGTCAACATGTACTAGTCAGGACAGACAAGACGGCCGTTGTAGCGTACATCAACCACCAGGGCGGTCTACGCTATGTCTCAACTCGCCCGCCATCTCGTTCTATGGAGTCAGAAGCGCCTGAGGTCCCTTCGTGCTGTCCATATTTAAGGAGTCCTGAACCGTGCAGCCGACGAGCTCACGGTTTCAGCCACTTCCGGGAGAATGGAGACTCCATCCCCAGTCGGTCTAGCTGATTTGGGAACAGTTCGGGGACGCGCAGATAGATCTGTTGCCTCCCACGACTCTTCCCACTGCAGCCTGTTCTATTCCCTGTCCAAGGGCACGCTCGGCACGGATGCTCTGGCGCACAGGCCTCCCTTTGAGCCTTTGCAGTCAGTGGATCTTAAATATTTGTCAATGAAGACAGCGATCCTGACTGCATTGGCCTCCTTCAAGACAGTGTTAATTTTGACAGCAAATTTTTAGTATTAGTCATAGTCTTTTGACTAAAATGCCATTTAGTTTTAGTCATATTTTAGTCACCTGAATTGTTTTTAGTTTTAGTCTAGTTTTAGTCGACTAAATATCATAAGATTTTAGTCGACTAAAACTACAGTAGATTTAGTCTCCTAAAATCTAATGAGTTTAGTTAAATTGTAATACATTAAGCATTGCATAACCGACTGTCACTTGAACTGACATTTTGACATCATTTTGTTTTTGACATTAAAAATACACAAAAGAGCTCAATTCACTTTTTTGTTTGTTTTTTAAAAACATCTATATAGTTTTTATAACTTTGTATTTCTGTTTTAGTTAGTAGGCCATATCAGGTTAAGCTAAAGCTTCAAATAAGTTTGTTTATTTATTTATTTATTTATTTATTTTTATTTCAGTTAACATTTATTTAATTTCAAGTAATGAAGATTTTTTAAATGGTTTTAGTTAACTATTATAACCCTGATACTTTATTGAATATGTGTCAAATACTGGTCTTTCCTCCTGAATATGAATTAAATGGGAATTAAATTAAATACAGTTTATTGTGTAACCAAAAACGAATATATAATGCATGACTTTTAATGATAAACAAGCTCGAAATACACCCGGACTCTTATTTTGAAATGTCTACGCCTCTGTTGCAGTGGCAGCTGCTCATTCAAGTTCAATTGAGGAGATAAAATATGCATTGTTACAACCGTCTAAAACATATTACTATATAAACATTGTAAGGTAAACATTGTCATTATTCATCAGCATTAGTTCATAAACAATTGCCTGGCATAAATGTGCGCTATTCATTGATTGTGAGCCGCTCTGGAGCGCTGGATTGGGGATGCGTGAGCCTGTAGAATATTCAACAGCCGTGTTTTCCAGCGGTTAGATCAGCACGTCCAAATCAAATGTGCGCATCTGTTGCACAGGACATCAGTTCTGACTGGATCTCTTCCCTAATCATCCCTCCCTAACATTTTCGTCTCGTTTTTATTTGTTGACGAAAATGACAGTTGATTTTCATCATAGTTTTTGTCATCCAACACTAGTTTTTATTTAGTTATCGTCTCGTTTTCGTCAGTGAAAAAAGGTTGTTGATGAAAATTATGACGAAAATTATTCGTCAACGAAATTAACACTGCTTCAAGAGGGTCGGGGACCTGCATTCATTTTCGGTTGACGAAGCATGCCTGGAATTCGGCCGGCCTACTCTCACGTGATCCTGAGACCACGGCCTGGATATGTGCCCAAGGTTCCCAACACTCCATTCAAGGACCAGGTGGTGAACCTGCAAGCGCTGCCCATGGAGGGGGCAGACCCAGCCTTGGCATTGCTCTGTCCAGTACGCGCCCTTCGTGCTTACGTAGACAGGACGCAATGTTTCAGGACCTCAGACCAGCTCTTTGTCTGTTATAGTGGAGAGCGGAAGGGAAGAGCTCTCTCAAAGCAAAGGCTGTCTCACTGGATAGTGGACACCATTGTTTTGGCTTACCAGCAGCAAGGTCGACCATGTCTCCTTGGGGTTCGGGCCCACTCCTCTCGGAGTGTGGCCTCCTCTTGGGCTTTAGCGCTTGGCGCCTCGCTAACAGACATCTGCAGAGCTGCAGGCTGGGCGACACCGAACACATTCGCCAGATTCTACAATCTCTGAGTGGAGCCAGTGTCCGACTATGCGCTCGCCCCCCCCCCCCCCGAGGGGCCGGTAATGGGCCAGGCTCAGGTGTCTTCACTTGCTCGCCATTCCACTCCACGGACTGGATACGTGTGCTATTTTTCCCTCGGGTGAGCTCCCAGAGAGCCCTGAGTCCCTCCAGCACTGCTTACGCCGATACCTGTGTGTCTGCCCTCTAACGAGCCCAGACCCTCGTGTCCGGCCAGGTGCCCCGTGTGCATGGTTCCCCTCCGGCGACCCCCACACGTGTATTTCCACCGTAAGCCTCCGCAGTGAGCAGGTGTCTTTCCCTCGGCAAGTCCCTGCCACCCCTGGGGTTAAAAATCCACCTTCGGCTGGTACCCTAGAGTTTTCCCATATGCAGCCCTTAGCGGGTCATATGTGTACTCTCTAAGTCCTCCCTACGGGTAGGCATCTTTGCATATCTCCACTGGAATATGCTTCCCAGTGTACCCTTGGTATTCCTGTGATAAGTGGGAGTCCCTCGTCCGTACTAGTCTTGCGACAGGGTACTCACACTTACGCAGGGCACTGAAAGACAGCTGAGTGGCGGGATTATATTGGGACCATTCGTTAGTGAGGCGGAGTTACGTATGCAAATTCCGCATGCCCATAGCATTGGCACGCCATTGGGCGTTTTCTAAGTGCTCGAAGATGATAGGCTTCTAAGCGAAACTCCCATTCGTTAGTCACTAACGTACACCTCCGTTCCCTCCTCAGGGAACGAGGGTTACATCCGTAACCAAGACATTTCTGATAGACAATATGCTAATTTGTTAGTGCTAGAACAACATGTACCATCAATAAATAATCAGCTATTTGTGTTCCTCGTTGCTACAAGCTGTACATTGGTGAACTGATGAGATTTTTTGCAACACAAGAGGAAAAGATTAGCGAAGAAAAAAAACAGATTAAAGGTTTGAACAAAACTTGCTTTTGCCAAAAAAAAGAAAAAGAAAAAAGATTTCACATGTAGGCTACATAAATATGAAGAATGGTACTGATTTTAATCAGTGCTGCTACTCCATATTACTTCCTGCTGACCGAGCTACTCATTCTAGCAGATTAATCAAATCCATAAATGCTTAAAACTGATGTGTCTGAAAGAACATCTGGCACACGCACACACACACATATACATATTGTAAAAATCCCAGGTCAAAGATGATGAGGACAGAATAAGTATTTCCCAATAACAGCAAGATTTATTCAACACGAACAAACAATATGAAACAGCGTGCTACACACAAACAATACCGGACAAACACTGAGTGAAGGTGAAGAACTAAAATACACATGTTGATGAACTAAAAGACTGAATGAATGAATGAATGAATGAATGAATGAATGAATGAATGAATGAATGAATGAATGAATGTCCTTGGTAACTAATGACTGGTGGGAAACTAGAACAAAGGAAACACAGGAAACAGGTAACTGAAGAATATATTTTGAGCATCACTCTTCAGTGTCACATGATCCTTCAGAAATCATTCTAATATGATTTGCTGTTAATGAAACATTTATGTTGAAAGCAGTTGTGTAAAACATTTTTAAAGGATTTTTTGATTAACAGAAAATGAAAAATAACAGTATTTATCTGAAATAGTAAGATTTTGTAACATTGTACTACCGTTCAAAAGTTTTGGGTCGGTAAGAATTTTTTTTTAGGGGGGGGGGGGGGGGACTTAAAGAAATGAATACATTTATAATGTTGCAAATGCTTTATATTTCAAATAAATGCTGCTCTTTTGAACTTTCTATTCATTAAATAATCCTGAAAAAAATTGTACACAACTGTTTTCAACATTGATAATAATAATAAATGTTCCTTGGGCAGCAAATCGGTATATTATAATGATTTCTGAAGGATCATGTGACACTGAAGACTAGTAATGATGCTGAAAATTCAGCTTTGAATCACAGAAATAAATTGCATTTTAAAATATATTCAAATGAAATGAAATATTTCACAATAATACTGTTTTTGCTGTATTTTGGATCAAATAAATGCAGCCTTGATGAGCAGAAGAGACTTCTTTAAAAACATTTTAAAAATCATACTGTTCTCAGACTTTTGACCGGTGTATATATATATTATTAAAACAACAAGCATATACATTTCTCCAACATGGGTGTCAGAATCCATTCTAGTGTACTTAAGCAATCTGTTTAAAAGTACACCATATTATTCTGTAAAATGATTTTCAGCATTTCCAAAATAAATAAATAAAATAAAAATAACCCATGGCCTTCATATTACAATGCACATGGTGGACCCATATTTGGACAGGTCCCATTAAAAATGACATTACCACATAGCTAGGCTCAAGAGGGCTTGTTATATCATATTACATAGTACATAGCACACTGACAGCAATGGCATATATGCATACATTAATTTGTCTGGAGCTAAAGTCTGCTAGAGGTTTGTACATAACGTGTTTCTAGCTTGTACAAGTGGTTTAGATCAGAAAGCACATTTCTATGAGCAGAAACTATGAAATTAGTCATTTTAAAAACACTGATTCACAGACTATCAATGAGACATTTGAGCAAGGCATGCAAGGAATCCATCATCTTTTTGTCATAACTTCATCAGTTGTTTTCTGTCTGATACTGTAGTAATCATCGCCTTTCATAAGAGCATGTTTCAGCTGACAAGGCAATTACTTGGTGTGTTCATGGCACTGTTTTTCTATAATTATGATAAAATAAAAGGTCACACTTTATATTAGGTGTCTTTAACTACTAACATAAAAAATAAGTACAATGAACTTAGTGTTCATATTGTATTGCAAAACACCTTGCTGTTATTGAGGTGGGATACGGGTAAGGTAGGGACAGGTTTGGTGGTAAAAAGCCATCCACTTTACTGTTGTTAAAAGGTGCGTTCGCGCCATACCCTAACTCGCACGAAGAGCTTGCGTCCTTGTAGAACTCGTAATTGCTTAATTTTAGCTTTGATAAATGAAGCATAAATTAATTATTACGGTAATTACGACATGACGTGAACGCAGCTGAAGTCCAGCCTCATCTCGAGCTAACAGCTGATTGGTCCATTGCTAGTATAACTTTTGCATAGCATGCAAAAACAAAACCAACACTGTCAGATTGAAATGCATTCGAAATTAATTTTATTAAATTATTAAAATGTATCCTCTGAAATGGAATATTACAGGAAGTATGATGGAGTAAATGTTGTACCCCCCTCCCCCAACATACGATAGACCTTAATACAATCATTTATCCTGAGCTCTACACAAGTCATGCTGTTGACTAAAACAAAAAAAATCACTTGTTGACATCATGGTTCTCAAATTAAACCAGTATTCAAAAATAAATTGTTGGCATAGCAGTAAAAAAAAAAAATTCTACTTTCGGATTTGGCACATTTGTCCATTTGGCCATTGGTTTCAGAATTGCATGAAACAACCAGAAATGTTATCCACCATCAGCGTTTCCAGGGCCATGATGGGTAGAGATGTCTTAGCATGAACATATCAATCTATCCACATATGGCATTGTGTCAAAAACAAAACTATGTGTCACAGATTGAGCAGGAAATGTCCATTGTTGTCATCCACAGCTGTGTTCTCTGCAGATGATGTACTGTCATTTTTGTTCTTCAACAAATGCGATGTTTGCTATTACAGCCAATTTAGCTGACTATCACCGCACCATTATCTACAGAGTTTCCTCATCATCCTCCAGGCCACTGCTGGGCCTCGTGGGCAGGGATTCCTTCAGCAGGATGTCATCGACCTGCTTTGCACTGTCCTCCGGCTCCTCAGGTATAGATGGTGGCAAGCTGTCAGCATCTGAATTGAGCACATAGCCTGGCAAGGAGGCATGTGCGCTGACAGTTGGCCCCCCGCTGCTGCGGTAGACTCGGCTGGAGAAGAGTGTGGTTGAACGGGTGCCTGGGCCTCCGGCAGCGAGCTGGGATTGACTGCTGGTGCTGTTGTTGAGGCCAGTTAACACAGAGCCATAGCGGTAGCTACCACACACAACCGGGCCCTTCCAGTCGAATGCTAGGTTCCACCGCGTCCATGTCTTCTTGATCTCAGTCTGGACCTGAGGATCAGAGTTAAATGATAAAAAAAACAGTTGATGCCAAAATGCAAGGTGACTTTAAAGATCAAGGCCGAGAGTAATTTGTTTGTATCATTGAAGAATTTACTGCTTAATAGTTTTCACTTTGGCTCAAATTTTTCCCTTAAAGCAGCACTAGGTAACTTTTCAACCTTCATAATATATTTTCAAGACTCTTGTGATGATACATCGACTTACAATAGGTTGAATGACACGTCTGCCATAGCCTGACGGGGTCTGTATCGTACTTTTAAACTTCGGGTTTCGGGTAGTAACCCGAGAAAAAAAAGAACTACAAAATTCGACTGCTTTACGGCATATACGTCACTTCCACCATCACCCCCACTTCCTTAAATTCGGACGTGCGAGGGTAAGCCTATGTAAGCCTATGTGTAAACGGCGTGTACAAGTTTGGTAGGGGCTACATTCTCGCAAGTAAATACATAAGACGTACAAAATCATATTTTAGGATACTGTAACGCGTGTGTCCGGGTGAAAAATACGGATAGCTCACTCAACGCAACTGGAGTCGATGCAAACACGGAGGCGATTGACATCAAACAGCCCGCACTTTATTCCCCGCGGAAACCCCACAAGAGTCCGGCACAAACTCCACTTCCGTCCACAGCATTACCCAACAAAACAAAAATAAATGAATGTTAGCAACAGAAGAAAATAATCCGCACACATGGGAGCTCGAGGCGCAGTGCACACACACACACACACACACACACACACACACACACACACACACACACACACACAGAACGCAGGCGCTCCAACCGGGGTGAACGCTCTTAAAGGGGCCACACTATTTTCCTACTCGTTACAATACCTAACATGTCTGTGATATTTGTTTATTTGTCTTGCCTCAAGCTATAATGCAAATCGACTTTTCAAATTTGAAGATTCATCTATGGTAGCTTGATATTATATTGACGATATATGGTTATTACCTACCACTCAAACATTGAATTGAAGTATAGATTCTGTAAAACGGTAACCAATAGACTAGACTACTATAATGACGCTGGCTTGTAAACGTGAGCATCGCGATCATTTGGCGTTTGAAAAAAAAATAAAACCCATGAAATTATATTCATATGACATGCTGAAACATATGCCACTGTACCTGGGATGAAGACATTTCACACGCGACGCAAGCAGAACACCTGCATGTGAACTCCTCCTGCAGCAGTGTTCAGGGCTATCATAGTTGTCATGTCAACAAATGCACGTGCGATGCATCCCCTGATGTAGGATGACAGAGTTTACGACAGTAGTAGAGGACAATACTGCTTCCCAACTGTAGGGGGAGCCCGAGAGCAAAAGTTACCTAGTGCTGCTTTAAAACAATAAGTTCAGATCTCTGAACAATTAGCTTCTTGTTCACATCAGATTTGAATTTCTTATTGATTTAAGAACATTTCATGTGTTTTGGCACGTGTGCAAAAGAGTAAGTACACGTAAGCCAAACTCTTGATCCATTCAGTTATCAAAATCCTGTCAGACATGCATGAGCATTAATATTCCATAAATATCTGACATGGGGAATGGTCTGCCATTGTAATGAAATTATATATATTATATATATATTCCTATTTCATTACAATGGCAGACCATTCCCCATGTCAGATATTTATGGAATATTAATGCTCATGCATGTCTGACAGGATTTTGATATATATATATATATATATATATATATATATATATATATATATATATATATATATATATATATATATATATATATATATATATATATATATATATATATATATATAATTCCCATTTCATTACAATGGCAGACCATTACACACACACAATATATATATATATATACACACACACACACATCACACCAATTTTGAACATGGAGGAATGTCACAGTCCTACATAGCAGTGGCTACAGCAAAACAGGATAAAGAACAACAGCCTACTCTTACAGTTTGGTGAACACTTAAAACTCCATGCTTGTTCCACCCACAGCTTCTTTTGATTGTATTATTTAAAACTAACATTTGTTGCACTTAACAAGTATAACATCAGTATGTTTAAATTAATACCAGTATGTTACATTTACATAGCCCTCAAAGCTATTTAGGGGGTGGTGGGATGTCAATTAACACCACCAGTTTGTAGCATCTGCCTGGTTGAAGCGATGGCAGCCGTAGCATGTCAAAACACCCACCACACACCGGCTATTGGTGGAGTGGATACCAAGTGATGTAGCCAATCAGCTTAAAAAGGCCTGAGTAGGAGGCTATGGTGGATGGATGCCAACGAGAAAATCTGGTCAGGATATCAGGGTTATACTCCTACTCGTTTTTAGAAGCCACCTGGGATTTCTGATGACCTTAGAGAGTCAGGACCAGTTTAACATCTCATCTAAAAGTCAGCCAATCTTCCGACAGCAACCTAGTTTTCTCGAGGAGGTCCGTTTAGCTTCAGTGGCTTTCTAAACCCATGATAGCCCACAACACCACACTGAAAGTCCCCCTTTTTATGTTTTTAGCCTGCAAACAACCCAAAATGTAGGCAACTGCAGTGATGAACATGATTTCACCAAGTACAACATGTTCCTGGACAACAACATTCAATCAACCAATCAGATTTGAGGGACAAGTTACAGTTTAAGTCAAGTTCAGTTTTACAACTAAGGTTAAGTGCTTCTTCATCAGTGTTATTCACCTATTATTTCCCACTAATTACAAAATATGTTGATCTAGGAACCTGTTGATCTAGGATCTTCACGATGGAAAATCATGATGAGCCAACCGCAGTACCTGCCTTGCCAAAACACTTCAAGTGTACACTTGTCAGACACACTGCAATGAGTCTCAGGCACTTGGTTTACGATTATTGGTGTAATGTGCACAAATCACCAGCAAAAAATCAAGAAACGGATTCTTTAAATGTGTGACAGGGAAACACATTTCAGTCATGAAGTGTGCAAATGTCCAAAAACAATGTTTGACAATGCAAATAAATGAGACACTGCAGTGGCCAAATTGTCTGTACACAATGAGAAAATAGTAAAGAATGAAATTGCACATTCTCTCTATATTCCCCTAATTATTATGATTATAATGCAGCTTTGCAAATGCTCACCTCTCCATTACAGTAGCAGTAGATGATAGACACAAAGAAGCCCTAAAAAACAGAAACAGATGTTAATAAGGGCAACAGCAGGATGTCTCAAGTGCACATTTCTCTAACAGCTGATTGAGGTAAAAAAAAAGAAATAATCTTAAAAAGAAATATATTGTTACTTAGAATAAACAGAGCATTATTGTTCAATGGTGTGGACGTTTATATCATAATGGGTATCTTTACAGTAATCGTTCTTGGTGTGAACAACGGGCCCTAACTAGACGCGATGCAGTAAGATTCCAGTATCAAGCAATTTGTCTGTCCACACCAGATGCTATGCGACTTCTAGATGCGACTAATGGTGCATTCAAGTCCTCCTGGGATGTTCATATTTACCAGGTGAGAAGTCGTGTTTACGACATCATGTGCGTTTAAGTATCTTTGTTCGGTGCAAGATGGCGGTGTACTTTCTTTTAATGAATTTCACGAAAATACAGCAAAGGTTTGTTAACTCTGCTTATAGAAAATGAAGAACAAAGAATGCGCATCAGGTGAGTTTTAATCTTTTATGTTTTAAATTCATCTATGAAGCCATTGTAAACTGTATCGTTATATATTAGTCTAATTGTTATATTACAATGCTAGCTTACTTTGTTGTAAATGACAAAGCCTGACAGTGTCACTGCTAAATACCCGTTATATTAAACTACAGACGTTGCATGTACTGATTCCGTCATGTTTCTCAAAGAAAATAAAAAGGCTTAAAGGGTTAGTTCACCCAAAAATGAAAATTCTGTCATGAATTACTTACTCTCATGTCGTTCGACACCCATAAGACGATATGAAGATATTTTAGTTGAAATCCGATGGCTCAGAAAGGCCTCCATTGGCACAATGCACTGTACACTCTCAAGACCCATAAAAGGTACTAAAGACGTTGTTACAAAGTCCATCTCACTACAGTGGTTCTACAATAACTTTATGAAGGAACGAGAATAGTTTTTGTGCGCCAAAAAAACCTAAATAGCGACTTATATAGTGATTATTTATATAGATCAGGATTTGGATCATGTATCAAACTGCTGAAATCATGTGACTTTGGCGTTCAAAATGCTGAATCGACTCACTGATTCATAACGCTTCGAAGCTTCATGATGTAATGTTTTGAAATCGGTCATTTTTGGGTGAACTAACCCTTTAAAGAAAATCCCGAACTTACCACTGGTATTTACGACTTCGTGGTGGTGTTTATGTGCGCTCAACTCGTAAATACGATCTTTTTGACATTACTTTTGCTGCCTTCACGTACTATGGGAATTATCGTAAATACGAGTTTCCTAGGTAAAAATTGCACGTGAACGCCCTCTGATGTTTACCACTGGGAAATTCGTAAATAATTTTGATACCCCAATTCCTGAGATGGGCGTGTCATAAACTTTAAACATGGTGGCGGGGAGAACTACTGCTGTGGCAGGTGTGGTTTTATTTGTTTTTTCCCCAAAACAGCTAGGTCGTCTTGTCTTGACATTAATGTAGTGCATATTTACATGTATGAGTAATCATTTGAAACGTATTGTATGTTTGATACACAGCGAAAATAGCCTGAATTTGACTGAAATTGCAGAATCGTCAGAAAGCGGACTGGATCTGGAATGTATATGGTTGTCAGTGCATGGGACACGACTATCACTATATCGGTCATCGGTATATACGGTCATCACTATATAAGTCATTATTAAAATTTTTGGGCGCACCAAAAATATTCTCGTCGCTTTATAATTATAATATAAATCGTCGCTTTATAATATTGAACCACTGCTGGCTATGCAGGCCTCACTGAGCCATCGGATTTCAACAAAAATACCTTAATTTGTATTCTGAAGATGAAGATGAGTTCTTACCGGTGTGGAACGGCATGAGGGTATAATGTAATAAACATGTAACTTAAACATGGAAAAGATACCTTTTTATTGCGCGTCACGTCGCGTGTAGTTAGGACACAGTGTTAAGTGTGAGGAATAATTCAAACTGATGAAAACACATCTATAAAAGACATTCATTTGTAAGTTTGGTTGTGATTCAGAGGTTAAGAAATAATGTAACATTGTCTCTGGAATATTTTTTAATATGCACTGGGCCATGTTCATTTCTTGGTCACATGCTGTTTACAGTGATTTGGAATCATTATGTTAGGTATTTACACTCACCTAAAGGATTATTAGGAACACCATACTAATACTGTGTTTGACCCCCTTTCGCCTTCAGAACTGCCTTAATTCTACGTGGCATTGATTCAACAAGGTGCTGAAAGCATTCTTTAGAAATGCTGGCCCATATTGATAGGATAGCATCTTGCAGTTGATGGAGATTTGTGGGATGCACATCCAGCGCACAAAGCTCCCGTTCCACCACATCCCAAAGATGCTCTATTGGGTTGAGATCTGGTGACTGTGGGGCCATTTTAGTACAGTGAACTCATTGTCATGTTCAAGAAACCAATTAAAATGATTCGAGCTTTGTGACATGGTGCATTATCCTACTGGAAGTAGCCATCAGAGGATGGGTACATGGTGGTCATAAAGGGATGGACATGGTCAGAAACAATGCTCAGGTAGGCCGTGGCATTTAAACGATGCCCAATTGGCACTAAGGGGCCTAAAGTGTGCCAAGAAAACATCCCCCACACCATTACACCACCACCACCACCAGCCTGCACAGTGGTAACAAGGCATGATGGATCCATGTTCTCATTCTGTTTACGTCAAATTCTGACTCTACCATCTGAATGTCTCAACAGAAATCGAGACTCATCAGACCAGGCAACATTTTCCTCTGACCTCTAGCATCAACAAGGCATTTTCTCCCACAGGACTGCCGCATAATGGATGTTTTTCCCTTTTCACGGCATTCTTTGTAAACCATAGAAATGATTGTGCGTGAAAATCCCAGTAACTGAGCAGATTGTGAAATACTCAGACCGGCCCGTCTGGCACCAACAACCATGCCACGCTCAAAATTGCTTAAATCACCTTTCTTTACCATTCTGACATTCAGTTTGGAGTTCAGGAGATTGTCTTGACCAGGACCACACCCCTAAATGCATTGAAGCAACTGCCATGTGAGAAATTGAATTAGATAATTGCATTAATGAGAAATTGAAAAGGTGTTCCTAATAATCCTTTAGGTGAGTGTAATTAATTACAGTTGACACTGACCACCTGTTTATTTTATATTATACTGCAGTATAAAAACAGATAAAATGCTTTTGTATTTTCCCAGTTTTGTGAATGTGTGTGGCTGTGTTTCTGAAGATACTATAAGTGGATATGGAAGTGATCTGTTCTTGATGTGAAGGACATTCATTGAATCGTGTCATCCTGGTCCAGAAAAAAAGACCCTTAACCTAACCAGTACCTGTCATTTAAGACAGCCGAACATCTCAGACAAAATCAATGCGGTGTGTCATGAGATGTCAAGCCCATTTGGAGTGCTGTGAATTGAATTGACCTGTCAATTTATTTCTCTGTCTTACACATTACTTGAACATTTTATTGCTTGTAGTTTGTGCAACAAGCATCATCATGTCAGCGAAATTCTCATCAATATTCGGGGGTTGTTTTTCCTTCTCATTTTTTAATCTTTCTTCCACATAAATATGAAATCATGCAAAATACTTGCACAGCATTTATATAAATGATGCTAAAATACAAATTTGAATTTATGATTTTGGGATTATAAAAAGAAAAACATATGCATATTGACTGGCAGAGATCACTGATTACATTAGCTATTCATGCAATAAAACTTTCCAAGTACCTGGAAAGAATTGAAGAACAGCTCGCAATACATCCGCACCTCCCAGCCCAGGCCGTCGAAAGTGTGCGGCATTCCGACAAACACAATGTAGTGCACCCCAAACACAAACACCAACACAAGTGTGGATTTGGCAAGTTTCCTGAACAGAGAGAAATGAAAATGTTCTGTGAGTTAATGGGACAGTTCACCCCCCAAAAAAATGATTTTCTCACCTTCATGTTGTTCCAAACCTGTATGAATTTCTTTTTTCTATGCAACACAAAAACAGATATTTAGGTGCGATCATCTTTGCGCAGCATAAATTCAGCAGGTGAAATGCTCTCATCTCACTAGGCATCTGTGTGATCGGGAATTTTGCATGAGGGAAATGAGGCAAACAAATGCTAATTCCCATCAGATTAAAGTTTGAACATGCATATATAGATAGCACAAATTGTATTTATTGTGCGATTTATACGCCAAAAAATTTACGTGCATTTAATATATGCATTGGTTTAGTGGTGTGGGGTACGTGCATATAACACGTTATAAAGTGCGTATCATATGTACGCGAAAACTGCATAACATGCTCGTAAAAACTCATTTTGGCGTATAAATTGCATGATAAATACAATTCGTGCTATAGATACACATTTTCATGAGAATAGGCCGTGCATATTGCGAATGGGGCTACACTTCTTCTGAAAATATATGGTAGATTTGTGTCAGGGAACGACTGATACTGAAGACGTCATTTGCTGAAAATCATCCCCCCACTGCAAAGATATACAGCTTTAGATCACTAGGAATATAGGACACAATGGAGTTTTATTTAGCTTTTTTTGGAGATTGGCAGCATCTGTCCCTACCCAATTTCGTACGAAGACAGTGAACATTCTGCCCAACATCTCCATTTGTGTTCCACAGAAGAAAGAAAGTCATACAGATTTGGAATGACACGAGGGTGAGTAAATGATGACAGAATTATAGTTTTTGGCAAACTGTCCTGCCTATTAATGCATATTTTCACGTAACACGTTTTGATCTCAGTGAGATATCTGTGTAGGCTGATGACGCCAAGTACTGTGTGTGACGTAGCTATCATATTATGAATTCAAAAAGTCTTTAATCCTTTTTTGATGAATGACACTGCACACGCCTCCGTGTGACTTTAATCTGAACGAAGATATGCGCAACATCTTAATGACTACGCCTTGCCTGCCCTAGAAGACAAGGTAAAATGTCTTGCAAATTAGTCATGAAAAGAATCATGAAAAATAATTGGAAAAGAGCAGCGTTAGAAGATCATGGGGTGTAAATCTTCTTTTAATTGAAGTTTGATCAACCAAAGTGTTCCGGTGAAGGGAGTGTCGTAGCAAATAAGTGAGTCAAACAATGTGACATGCGAGTGTACAAGGTCATTCACATTACAGATTTATTTCTAGGACTCAGCCAGGGCTCTCTTTGGCTTGGCAAAATGCACTGTTTGCTAATGTATTTGCAAACATGACTGTCTGTCCCACCAGCTGTGCAAGCTGACACCTGGGGCTCTGCATACCACTATTTAGCAGGGAGACGGCAATGATCAAACTGATTACTGTTATTAGCAGCGCAAAATGACATCCATTGACATTGTTTTGCTCCAAACTGGAATCTTTTGGTGGGCATCCAGCATAACATTTTGACATGCCTAAGCCTGAATGTGCATCTATAGGGTTTCAAATAATTTATTCAAAGCCAGATAAAAATGGAAGCCAAAAATGTTTCTTTCCACATGTAATAAGATCAAATCTATAACATCCAATGGCCTTAAAATGTGACACTTATTTCAGTAGTTACAAGATAGAATGATAGAAACCACAATCCGAATCAAACCGCATAATGAGTAGGCGTAGGAAGGGAAGCTTATTATCGCATCTCTTAGCCACAGGCAATTCTACCTCCAAGCTGTCAGATGAAAGGTTTTGCGTATAAATTACACAAGGAAATAAACAGTTGCCGTAGGGATAGCTTCCACTTTCAGCAATCGAATAGCAAAGATGATGCCACTGTAATGGCATTGACAATTCAGGCTGGTACAACAGTGAATTCACAATTTCAAGGCATTTGAATGCGTAAAAACATAGCCCAGTGGAAGTGAACGCACAAACCTGTACTGTTTCCGAGTATCGTATCTGCCAGCGTTGGTCTCGCGGATCTTAGTTGCGAGCACCCGCACAATATTCACGAACAGGATGAAGTTCAGCTGAAAAAGAGAGCACAGAGAGAATGAACTGAGTAAAAGGTGACAGCTAATAAAATCCCTTCTCCTGCCTAAACACAATCCGTCCAATCTGTGTAGCTGAAAAACTGTAATAAAGACTGAGGAGGACTATAAGGGTTTAATCCATTATGGATAACTGGAAAATAAAGCCTGTCGCAGGAGGTCACCAGCAGATGACCGTACAAGTGATTTGCATGGCTGGCTTTTCCCAAATGAGCTGGCATGTCATTTAAAAAATGTCTATTTCCGTCTGCTTAATTACAATGAGTGGGATGTGTGTGCATGAGATTTTGAGCTCAGTCCGAAATCAATAAAGAAACAAACAAAAATGCATTCTGGGAGCAGAAAATAAGGTTTTGGATATCATTTAAAGTTATGGTGTTTGTAATTCAGCATTTCACATTCAAAAAGGACTCCATTATAGATGCATTATTTGGTGTGTATATTTATTCTAATATTACTTTCTTTCGTTTTCTGTTTTGCATATGTCCTTATCAGTTAAAAAAAAGTGCTTTGGAAGCCAATAATGCTAAGATTGCTTGGCTGAGCATGAATAATTAATGAAGAAACATGAGTACACAGCTCTCCTACAAGCATTGGTGTTATTGAACAACAATAAAAATATAAATATATAACAATATTAATATAAAAAAACTATTACACTTCTTATAGCGTTTCAAAACAACATTTTAGTAACCACAAAAGTCAGTCACTTTATTATAGATTTAAATATCGGAGGTAAAAAAATAAATAAAAAAATAAAAGCAAACTGATGTTCAGGTGTGATGGTGGCAAAAGATGATTTGTGCAAGATAAAGCTCAACAAACTGTGCTCTGAGTACTACCTATAAATATTAAAACTGTATACACTATACACAAACATTTTTTTATTTTAAGAACAGTTCACTGTAAGGTTCTCTGAGAAAACAAAAATGATTCTTGTATGGTATTGCTGCGAAAACGACCTTTTGAAACCTTTATTTTTAATAGTATAGTAATGCCTGCGTACTCTATTTCTCATATTTATAATCATCAAAAAGATCAAAGAGGACATTAACAGCACTGAAAGGACAAACAAAATACAGATACACCACATTCTTCTTCACACATATGATGTTATTGCCAATCACGGCAGTCACACATTTAAATGACCCCTTTTGCAGAATATTACCCCCATATCTACCATCTGTTCAGTGGGAGCACTGAAAAATGTAAATGTATTTTAACAGTTTGCAACATATGAATAATCATTGGCCAGATTTCTCTCATTTTACATCTGACTTTCCTATTAATTGTTATCCATCCATCCACAAAAGCCACAATGGGATTGAATAATATTAATCTAGCATTACATTGTGTGTGTGTGTGTGTGTGTGTGTGTGTGTGTGTGTGTGTGTGTGTGTGTGTGTGTGTGTGTGTGTGTGTGTGTGTGTGTGTGTGTGGCATCAGAATATATTACATATATGTTATCTTAGTATTTAAGAAATGTACATCAGCAGAGGAGATAAAGAACAACAACAAACTTGTTTCACTTTTAGTTACTAGTAGTTACACTCTTAGAATTTACTTAGATTTACTGAGTTGTTTCTACTAAAAACGAGTATTGTCAGCTTTACTTAATAAGTGTTTGTTCGGTCAACTTAACATTGCTGAGTGAAATGAACAAACTGGGCAGAGGATCTGTAGTTCCCAGCATGCTATGCAAGGGACTGCATTAGGAGGGTAAATTTAGGGATTAAAGTGTTATTTTGTATCTTTTTCAGTAAAGGGAAAGATGTTGTTAGTTTATGTTAGTGTTATGTGCAGTTATGTTGGACATTTATGGAGTTTCTGTAATTTTGTGGTTACCATTATGCAGAAGAGTGCCTGTGTTTAGGAAGTGGCCACTCATACACTCATAAACTGGATGGACTTCTTGTTCTCAATTAAGTTATTTTTGAATTTTGTTTCTAAAAATATGTTTGTTGTTATATTTAATAGTTTTCCACTTACACTTGTAGAGCAAGTAGTTAATTTAATAAGGTAAATTAAATCAATAAATGTGTGCACCTAACATAATAAACTTTTATAAAGTTAACATAACATTATTAAGTAAACTGCATATATAAATATTGTGTAACAGTGACAAATTCAAATGGTTTATATTTACTTAAATAAATTTTGTCAGCTTTACTTGACTTTCTTTTGTTCATATAACTAAATTGTTATTTGTAAAAATGACTCAATATAGTTGTGTGGAACCACTTGACCCTGCTTTTTTAAGTAAATTCAACAAATTCTTTTTTGAGTGTTACAAAATGTAACAAAACTATATGAATATCAGAATAAAAAGACTCAAAAATGTCAACTTGAGACCTACATTCACTTGAAATTAATAAAAACTGGAAATCATGTACGCAATTTTTATGGGCCTTTTAAGGGTTATTATAATTCAGTTTCAAATAATGTTTTTACCAAAATTGACATCTACTCGATTCTATGTGTCAGATATCTATTCCACCAGCATCACAAATGCAATTACTGCAAGTAATATGGTTTAATATTACAATAGCTATTTACAGTAAGTGTAAGAAAAGGGAAATAGTGGTAGATACTATTTGCTCCAAGTAAAATATAGTAAAGAAATACATAATTAAATACATTTTTACACTAAATGACACATGCTATTCATTAAAAGTGTAAACAGAAGAAGATTGCTATTTGTACAAAAGGTAGCCTGTATCTATTTACACCGCAGTGCCACCACTGATTGTTGTGCCACCAAAGTGATTGTTGGTCCCTGGCCACCCCTGTCAAAAGTCTTGGCTTCGCTTTTTGCCAGCATGCCAGTGAACAACAAATATTGTCACTATCAGAACAACCAATGCCCTTCAGCAAGTTGGTAACACAAGAAAAAGATTCTTTGAAAGTCTGGTTCTGTTGAGAGCCATCTAGAGTTGCCCCTGCTCACAGAGTATTCTAGGTAAGTGGATGTTCCCTTTCAGTCGGTCACTTCGACGTACGTCGGTTGTACCGACGAATTGGGATCACTTCAGGGAGCCCCTATCAGCTTTGAGATATAGAGAACAGGCCAATGGGCCATTGGCGTGCGAGATTTGCATCTCGCGCTCCGCCCCGCGCCGCGGGTATAAACAGGAAGCGAGAGCAATGCACTGACGTCATTCACTTCGGAGCCGAACGGCGTTGATGAAGCAAGACTGCTTTACTAAAAGAGAGCCTACAAGAGAGATACTCCAGAAAACAAGAAGGACGCTTTGTGTTGGCGAAAAGGCACAATCAGCGCGATCGCGTGCTCACCGCTGCATCAGCATAACAAACTGCTGTTCTCACAGCAACTGTCGGTTGGTGAGGGCGTTTGTTTCAGTGAGTGCAGACACAGGACTGCACTTACCTCCTGTATGCTGCCGCGGTCTTCCCCTGGGTTCTTCAGCACTGTTGAAAGAGCGTTTCCTCACAAAAGAGCAACATGGGTGTGACACTGCGTCTTTTTCAAGACGTCATTCCACCCGTGTGTTTCTGGATGCGGTTGTTTCCTGTCCTGACGGTCACGATCCCTCTCGCATAAACATGTTGAGCCTGTGTTTGTGGGTGATCCGTGTTCTCTCAGGGGAACGTGATCACGTTGACGCGCTGTTTGTCTCGCCTTCCACGTAAGGGTTTGAGTGTTCAGTGTGCCGTCTAGCTGCCAGGCTACAGCGGCAACCCAGCGCGCGTCACTCGGCACCTCCGATGCGTGGTCGAGACTATGATACCTCAAACGGGGTTGAGTCCCTTCGCTTATACCCCGATCTAGTCTCTTTTCTGGTGCACCAGAAAAGGGGCTACTTTGGCTGATAAGCCTGGGTGACCTGAGGATTACAGTGGGGCTTCCCTGCCGAGTACACCTCCGTGGGCCCCCCACTCCTCTATCGCATCGCAAGCATGTTGAGGCTGTGTTTGTGGGTGGTTTATGTTCTCTCATGAGAGCATAGCCACGTCGCACGTTGTTCGTCTTGCCTTTTTCATAAAGGCTTAAGTGTTCAGCGCACCGTGTGCCGTCTCACGGCCACGCTCACTATCTCGCATGTCTGCTGGTAGCTTCAGATGGGATTGCTGGTCCTTAAAAAAAAAAAAAAAAAAAAAGGGGACCTAGCGTTTCATTTGGGGCTCTAGCAGAGGACAGATGTCAATCGCTGCATCGGAGAGAGGGCTGTTGTGTGTTGAAAATTAAGATGATGCTGAGATTCCCACTATAATAGTGGGCGCTCGTGCTGAATCAGATTCATACTTGACAGCCATGCTTTCCCGGGTGGCTGAGGCGTAGTGCAACGCATAAATCGCCTTGCCCGCCCCTTGCCTTTTCCCGGATGTGCATTGTCCAACAGGACTTGGTTCCCGGAACTAGTGCTCCTCGCGACAGCACCTCCTTGGCCCATTCCTCTGAGTAAGGACCTTCTAACTCAGAGACGGGGCACCCTGTGGCAACCGCGTCCGGACCTCTGGAAAGAAACTGCATGTCTGGTCCCTGGACGGGACGCGGAGGTTCTAGGTGACCTACCGCAAGCGGTAGTTGACACCATCACTTCCGCCAGAGCCCCCTCTACGAGACGGCTGTATGCGCTGAAGTGGAACCTGTTCGTTGATTGGTGCTCTTCTCACCAAGAAGACCCCCGAAAGTGTTCGGTCAGATCTGTGCTCTCTTTTCTTCAAGACGGGTTGGAGCGAAGGCTGTCTCCCTCCACCCTCAAGGTGTACGTTGCCGCTATTGCCGCAAATCACGACCTGGTTAATGGTGAGTCCTTAGGCAAGCACGATCTGATCGTCAGGTTCCTGAGGGGGGCGAGGAGACTAAATCCGCCTCGTCCTCCCTCTATACCCTCTTGGGACTTAACACTGGTGCTGACCGCACTGCAGAGGGTGCCCCTCGAGCCTTTGCAGTCAGCTGAAAATCTTGTCTTTAAAGACAATACTCCTGATTGCACTGGCCTCGGTTAAGAGGGTAGGGGACCTGCAGGCATTTTTGTCGACGAATCGTGCCTGGAATTCGGGCCTGGCAACTCTCAGGTAACTCTGAGACCCCGGCCTGGATATGTGCCCAAGGTTCCCACTACTCCCTTTCGGGACCAAGTGGTGAGCCTGCAAGCGCTGCCCTCGGAGGAGGCAGACCCAGCTCTGGCTTTACTCTGACCAGTTTGCACCCTGCGCATCTATGTTGACAGAACACAAAGCTTTAGGACCTCAGAGCAGCTCTTCGTCTGTTATGGAGGACAGCAGAAGGGAAAGGCTGTCTCCAAGCAGAGGATGGCCCACTGGATAGTGGATGCCATCGTCTTTGCGTATGAATCCCAAGATGTGTCCTGTCCGCTCGGGGTTAGAGCTCACTCCACCAGGGGTGTAGCTTCTTCCTGGGCGCTGGCTTGTGGTGCCTCGCTGACAGACATTTGTAGAGCTGCGGGCTGGGCGACACCAAACACGTTTGCTAGGTTTTATAGCCTACGTGTGGAATCGGTTGCTTCTCATGTGCTCGCTTCCCATAGTCAGCAACACTGAAGTGCCCGTTCTAGTGTCGGCTTGCTGCGCCACTCCCTTTCCCATGGAACGGATACGTGCGCTTATATTCTCCAGTCAAGTTCCCCAGGAATTGGCGAACCCTGTTGAGTCCTCCGCAACCCGCGGCAGTCGGATGTGGTGGAGCGTCGGACGCCAGGTCTGGCACTTGTATGCATTGGTGGAACTTGTGTCAGGCTGGGTTCCGTATGTTGTGACCCCTACGGCGATCCCATATGTGTATTCTCCACGGTACAGCTCCCTATGGCGAGCTTGTGTCTTTCCCTCGGCAGAGTTCCTCTGCCGTCTCAGTACGGTGTTGTTCCCCCGCCTACAACAGGCTGGGGCCACCCCTGGGACTTCCGTATGTTGCACTGCCCAAGGCCAGTCCATACGTGTATTCTCCACATGGTAACTCCCTCCGGGCATGATGTGGCTTCCGCAGCGTCCCTCCGGACACGCTTTCCCAGCGTTATCCATTAAGTCTGCTGAGTGGGTCTTGCGGAACAGCAGTGTGACTCTCCCTGCGTGAATTTCCCCGCCCGCATCAGAATGGGGTCTGAGGGGCTCTCGCTGGGTGCTGGAAGTGGTAGTAACTGTGGCGTTTTCCAAAGGGATCCCAATTCGTCGGTACAACCGACGTACGTCGCAGTGACCGACTGAAAGGGAACGTCTCGGTTACGTATGGTAACCCTCGTTCCCTGAAGGAGGGAATGGAGACGTACGTCCCGTAGTTCCCCACAGTTCCTTACCATCACTGCATGGCCGAGTCACTAGTTCGGCTCCTCAGTGAAAAACGTCAGTGCGTTGCTCTCGCTTCCTGTTTATACCCACGGCACGGGGCGGAGCATGATGCAAATCTCTGTTCTCTATATCTCGAAGCTGATAGGGGCTCCCTGAAGTGATCCCAATTCGTCGGTACAACCGACGTACGTCTCCGTTCCCTCCTTCAGGGAACGAGGGTTACCATACGTAACCGAGATGTTTTCTCCTTCATTGCAATAGTAAGTAATTGCACAGGAAGATGTTATCACCGGCTGGGCATTGCTGCCTGTCGCACCTCCTCCAGTGCCCATGGGTCAGCTGCAGGGTCATCAGCCAGAAACCACCATTCACCAACGTTTCGCTCCTTTAATTCTGGAACGTCTCCTGGTGGCGGAGCAGTGACAGGAACGTCTCCCTGTCACCCCCTGCAGCTGATAGCTGTTCTCCCTGCAGCTGTTCTCCCTGCAGCTGTTGTCTGGGGTTAGATGTTCTTCCCCCAACACCTATCTTTCCTCCTCAGCCAGAGCCAAAAGCTACCTTTCTCTGCCTCCTCTGCCAGATCCTTTGTTGCCCTCCTTAGCCTCCCTCCGGTCACTCCTGCTTCCCTCAAGAGGCGTATGGTTGACAACCCAAGGAAACCTCGGCATCCGACCTCCACTGGGTAGATGGTAGTCTTCCAGCCAGCCTCCCGGCACTCAGCAGCGAGCTCTGAGTACTTGGCCTTCTTCCGTTCGAAGGCGGCCTCGATCCCCTCCTCCAGTGGTATAGTGAGCTCAATGAGGTGCATCGATCTTGCCTTGGTTGAGCACACCACTATGTCTGGTCGGAGAGATGTGGTGGTTATCTCCGTGGGGAACCGGAGCTGCCTGTCCAGGTCAACCCTCATGTTCCACTCCTGGTTGGGGGAGAAGGGCATTGCTGTTTCTCTTGATCTGGTGCTTCTCCTTACCCCTCCTTCTGACACAAAGATGGTGGGGTCCTCTGCTGCTGGTGGTTGTTTGCTACCCTGTCGACACTCCTCCAGTACTTCGGGCTAGCTTTCTCAGGACCTGATCGTGGCGCCATCTGTAGCGTCCCTGTGAGAGAGCGATCTTACAGCCTGACAAGATGTGCTGGAGACTTGCGTTGGGGGCATTGCAGAGTGCACAGGATTCTTCATTCCCAAACCACTGGTGGAGGTTCCGAGGGCAGGGAAGCGTGTCGTAGGTTGAACGAATGAGGAAGCTAAGTCTTGTCTGTGGGATCTTCCACACGTCTGACCAACTGATGTTCCGGTTCATGATTCCCTCCCAGGTTGTCCAGCTTCCTTGTCGACCCTGTGACACAGCCTTGATTTTGTAGCGGTCTTCCTCCATCCTCGTCACCTCTGCTACCACCATCTCCTTCCTTTGCTTGCGATTGGCCTTGGACCAAAAGCGTGGCGTCTCTCCCCATCCTAGCCCTGCTCTTCCTGCCTGAACTCTGCCCATGATCTTCCGGTGTTGTAGCCGACCGACAGCTTGATCGACCTCGGTTTGGGCATTCCACTTGCGGCCAGTAGGAACCTTGGCATTTGCGTTCCTTACTGACTCATCTGTGGACTCCATCAACTCGAGAACCAACCTGGTCTTTTCTTGCATGTAGCCCAACTGTATGGACTGCAGTGGCAGCTGCAGCGTGTTTTTTCCAAAGAGACCGGTTTCAGATAGGCACCGTGGCAACCCCAACCACTTTCGGATGAATGAGTTTGCTTTTCCATCCATCTTACTTACGGTTGATGAGGGAATCTCACTCATTTTCAGGGGCCACATTACCTCCTGTAGAGTGTAAACTGGTAGCACCAGACCTTATACTTCCCAGGGAGTTGGCTTTGGTCGATCCTTGCCAGTCCGTTGGAGAGCTGCTTCATGACAGTTTTCCCCATCTGTTTGTCAGATAGGTCTGCGTTGTACTAATAGATTTTAGTAAGAATATACTTTATTTTTGGCCTTTTTATATTTTTTACAGAGAATACAGAGAACAGAAATTAATGAACAGAGCTGGGGAACAGAATTGGGCAATGTTTCAAGCCAGATGTAAAGGAATAGTTCAAATCCTGTCATTTCCTAAAATATTTCTCTTGATATTTTCTCAATATTTCCCTATTTTCTACAGAAGAAAGAAAGTCATACAGGTTTGGAATGACAAATGGTCCGCAATATGACCAAATTCTTAATTCACGATATGAGATATGATATTTTATTTCAAGATAACGATATATACACCGCTTGGGCATAACATTATGACAGGTGAAGCGAATAACACTGATTATATCTTCATCATGGCACCTGTTAGTGGGTGGGATATATTAGGCAACAAGTGAACATTTTGTCCAAGTTGATGTGTTAGAAGCAGGAAAAATGGGCAAGCGTAAGGATTTGAGCGAGTTTGACAAGGGCCAAATTGTGATGGCTAGACAACTGGATCAGAGCATGTCCAAAACTCTGTCCAAAACCCCGCTCTTGCGGGGTGTTGCCGGTCTGCAGTGGTCATTATCTATCAAAAGGGGGAAGTGGGTGAGCTAACAAGGAGGCTAAAGACTGCAGCATCTAGCTTCTTTTCTTTTACTGATGATTTTGGCATACAGCTCATGAAAACCCAAAATTCCTGTCTCAATAAATTAGCATATCATGAAAAGGTTCTCTAAACGAGCTATTAACCTAATCATCTGAATCAAAATTACACCTGCAAAAGATTCCTGAGGCTTTTAAAAACTCCCAGCCTGGTTCATTACTCAAAACCGCAATCATGGGTAAGACTGCCGACCTGACTGCTGTCCAGAAGGCCATCATTGACACCCTCAAGCAAGAGGGTAAGACACAGAAAGAAATTTCTGAATGAATAGGCTGTTTCCAGAGTGCTGTATCAAGGCACCTCAGTGGGAAGTCTGTGGGAAGGAAAATGTGTGGCAAAAAACGCTGCACAACGAGAAGAGGTGACCGGACCCTGAGGAAGATTGTGGAGAAGGACCGATTCCAGACCTTGGGGGACCTGCGGAAGCAGTGGACTGAGTCTGGAGTAGAAACATCCAGAGCCACCGTGCAAGGAAATGGGCTACAGGTGCCGCATTCCCCAGGTCAAGCCACTTTTGACCCAGAAACAGCGGCAGAAGCGCCTGACCTGGACAACAGAGAAGCAGCACTGGACTGTTGCTCAGTGGTCCAAAGTACTTTTTTCGGATGAAAGCAAATTTTGCATGTCATTCAGAAATCAAGGTGTCAGAGTCTGGAGGAAGACTGGGGAGAAGGAAATGCCAAAATGCCTGAAGTCCAGTGTCAAGTACCCACAGTCAGTGATGGTCTGGGGTGCCATGTCAGCTGCTGGTGTTGGTCCACTGTGTTTTATCAAGGGCAGGGTCAATGCAGCTAGCTATCAGGAGATTTTGGAGCACTTCATGCTTCCATCTGCTGAAAAGCTTTATGGAGATGATTTCATTTTTCAGCACGACGTGGCACCTGCTCACAGTGCCAAAACCACTGGTAAATGGTTTACTGACCATGGTATTACTGTGCTCAATTGGCCTGCCAACTCTCCTGACCTAAACCCCATAGAGAATCTGTGGGATATTGTGAAGAGAAAGTTGAGAGACACAAGACCCAACACTCTGGATGAGCTTAAGGCCGCTATCGAAGCATCCTGGGCCTCCATAACACCTCAGCAGTGCCACAGGCTGATCGCCCCCATGCCACGCCGCATTGAAGCAGTCATTTCTGCAAAAGGATTCCCGACCAAGTATTGAGTGCATAACTGAACATAATTATTTGAAGGTTGTCTTTTTTTTGTATTAAAAACACTTTTCTTTTATTGGTCAGATAAAATATGCTAATTTATTGAGATAGGAGTTTTGGGTTTTCATGAGCTGTATGCCAAAATCATCAGTATTAAAACAATAAAAGACCTGAAATATTTCAGTTGGTGTGCAATGACTCTAAAATATATGAAAGTTTAATTTTAATCATTACATTATGGAAAATAATGAACTTTATCACAATATGCTAATTTATTGAGAAGGACCTGTATATCATTATACCGCTCAGCCCTCCACGAGGGTGTGTACATTTTCATTTGAGCTATCCCTTTAAACTAACAGTGAGCTCATTCATTTTTATAGGGTTAGTTCACCCACAAATGTTGGTCTGTTCAACAATCACAAAACTATTGTGTGACTTTAGAAGAGGAATATAGTGCACTATTTTAGTCTATTTTACATGCTTTATTTTGTATCTATCACAGTTAATCTTAATCTATCACCATTCAATTTCGTTGCACAAAATATGCAACACCTTTTGTTCTACAAGATCACGAAAGTCATACAGGTTTAGAACGTCATGAAGGCGAGTAAATGAAATGGTTGAACAAACCCTTGGAAAGTTGTTAGAACCTCAGAGTACCATCACATTTGGTTAGAGACTTTGACTTGCATCGCTTTAAGGAAACTATAGAGTTCCTAATGACTCACTCGCCTGGCCGAGTCGATTCAACCACTTCAGTGAGATGCATTAGCATCTGTGGATCCATCACTCTCACAGCTCTCCACTCTGTTCATGGCAGGGCACTTAGGAATACATCAGCAGTGACCCTCTCTGCCACCTGGATGGCACTGATTGCGCAGAGAACAGCTAGCAGCTGGTAAACAACACCAGCTGTGAAGGCTGGGGCTTAATAGAAACAGTGGTGTCATTTGACCAATCATCAAACTTCTGGACCACTCAGACTGGTGATAGACATATCTGTGCCAAAAAATGAATGAAAAAGAGTGAGTCGCTTTTCACAGCTTTTTTTAGAGTGGAAAAGGGGTGTTCAATTTCTATGGCCTTGACTGAGAAGCAGCTGTCAAAATACATTTACCATGTTGTGTAACCATTTAAAGTTGCTGTATAATGAGTTATAGTTGACTGTATGGCTGTGCGATATTGAAAAAAGATGCGATACCTTGTTAAACAATGCAATGGTAACACTCTAGAATAATGGTCATTAGTTAACATTAGTTAATGTATTAACTAACATGAACTAACCATGAGCAGTACATTTGTTACTGTATTTGTTCATCTTTGTTAACGTTAGTTAATATAAATACAGCTGTTCATGGTTTGTTCATGTTAGTTCACAGTGCATTAACTAATGTTAACAAGATTTGAATAATGCATTAGTATATGTTGAAATTAACATTAACAAAGATTAATAAACGCTTTATAAGTGCAGTTCATTATTAGTTAATGTTAACTAATGTAGTTAACTAATGTTAACTAATGACCATTATTCTAAAGTGTTACCCCTACACCCTAACACCCAACCTTAACCTAGTGAGTTACCACCATTCTTACAATAGCTATTAATGAAACAAATTATTACCATAATATTACTTATTGTGTAAATGTTAATTGCAGTAGTGGTTAAAATGTTAATTCGTCCAGCATTGTTTATTGATTAGTTACACATTAATTATGAAATTGTATAGTTTAGTTCTAAGGGAGGCATTAAAACACAGTAGGGCTTTAGTTCACATTTATGTTTTCATGTCTTTTTATTTAGTTAGGACGATTCTAAGGGCCCACACACTTTTGAATGGGTGCGGTAGGGGGCCCAACCTCATATTCTTTCATGGGGCCCAAAATTGATAGCGGTGCCTCTGAGAATACCCATAATGCACTGTGAGAGTCACGCACTGAATTAATTCCCACGTCTCGCCAGAAGATGTGGCTACAGCATAATATCATATATATGTGTAGGTTAGTAGAATAAGTTAATATGTACTTGCAAAGCTACTTAAAGTCAACAGAATGTCTGTTGGGGACCATCAACATAAAGTGTTAGCAGATGAGTTTGACATGTAGTTGCAATTACTTATAGAATGTACAAAGTGGACCCTTGAAAAAAAGTGTTGCCCTTTTTTTAAACACTGACTAAAAAAAACCAAGATCCAAAATGGCAAGACAGTTATTTCTGAGAATAGGTCTAGAGTCGTCACTTTTCTTTTTCTTTTTTAAATGACGCAACAACATACATTTTTATGTTTGACTTTTCAGTGTTCAAATACTTTTTGGGGCCACTGCACATCACTTGCATGCATGACTGATATTAACTTGGGGGTTGAGAAGTTAATCCCATGTTTTTAAATCAAAAATAATTTTCAAATAAACAGAATGAACTAGAATGGAGAACTTAGACTAACGTAGGGACCCCTGCTGAGACACTTCAGTCTCTCTGACTGTGCCCATATCTGAATCATGTTATTGTCTGCATTCAATAATTGGCAGAACTGACAGAAACACACACGTACACATTGTAATTATGTTAATGTTCTTGCCAGTTAGTCTGACGTTTGCCTTCTTTGGCAAAGTTCTTTTCATCTTGCAGTGTTGAATTACAAAAAAAAGATAAAAGTTAGGCTAAGAGTAAAGAGTAAATTGCCTCAGTCTTTGAACTGTTTCCCAAGCTGCAGATTCTCACGCTGTGTTTATTAAGGGTCTGACAGTTTTTCCACGTCATTTTTACTCACCCCAATGGCTGTCAGAATGGGGACCTGGTAGATCCATTTGATGTTTCCTGCACTCAGCTCCCAGCATCTGCACAGATAAAGACAGATCGAATGATAAAGGAACTGGCACACATGGATTATGATGCAAGGGAAATTTTAAAAGGCATGGAGCGAGACAGTAGGAGAGAAGCAGATAGGTTTCCAGTCCCAGAGGCAGTGCTAACACAGTAATGTACTTCACAGTTATATACTGTATAGGTCAAAAATACATAGTTTAGTCTCTCTAGCTCTCCTTGAAGTCGCTGCACCCTCCTTCACTTTGAGCAAGCAAGCTCAGGCGCTTTATAAAACTCATTTCCATTTGCTTACCACCAATTTGTTATGGCATTCATAATCCAATTCTGAATGTTTACTATCATGTGAAGCTGAATAGATAATCTACCATGCAGAGGATTTTGTCCATAAATAGGATATACTGCAAGTACTCAGAGGGATGCTGAATGCATGGCCAGTCTAGAGCAAAACTAAAGAGTCATAATGAATATTCATTATTAATTACATTCATTATTAATTTGAATAGATTTTGTATTATCTTCATTTAAATGATTTTAGTGCCATAGACAATTGCTAAGTATGCAGGCAAAGTATCATGTGTTATGGGAAAATTTGATCATAGCTATACATTAAACATTGCGCATGAAATGTTTATTGATTTGCATATTTTCATACAGAACCAGCTTACTAGGTAAAAGGTCATGTATAGATTTGAGCAAGTGCTGCTTTTCTTGTCATGTGTGGAAATTTACAGGAGGAGTGACTTTGTTTGGGAAACTGATAAAAAGCTGAGTGCTGTTATGTCTAGTTAGTGTGCACTCTGCAGACATTGAAGATGGCTGTATGACTGTGACTCATTTCTTGCAAGAAATTAAATCTTTATAAAGACAATTGGGCAGGTTTTGTCTCTTATTCAGTAATGCGGCGATAGTTTGAAATTTTGCCACGACAGTTGGTGTCAGAAGCGGAGATTCCATGGATGTGCCTTCCGGACCCTGGGAGCGGATGGTGACTGATCATCCTGGACTTTAGAGTCACAGCTCTACCCCGACATATTGAGGGAGAGAGGCCAACCGCTCAGGGGGTCTGGAGGGTCCGACCACTGGAACAAACGAACCCGAGGTGGCAACGGGACGCGTCTGGTAAGAGACAAACTTAAAATTCGGGGAAGAATTTTTGAAATTTAAAATTGAGTAAATTGAAAATTGAAATTGGGGTGGATAAACCATAGTGGGGTCTGACTCTGTGGCAAATGCAACGTGGTTGATTCGTTTATGGGATAGAAACTGAAACCATGTGGGCGAATGCAACGTGATTAAAATTTAGAGAATTTTGAGATCTCACGTGGGCGAGGAGACCGTGCTGTAAGCCGGTTTTGGGCTATTGGGAGCCAATAAGAGAGGACACTATTGGGAGTGTCCGCCCGTCTGGTCTTGGGTGAAGAGATCAGATCTGAACGGAGACGTCCGACAGATTCATTAGCGTACGCTAGAGGGGAAAAAGCCACAGAGACAGACAGCCAGTATGGGGAAGTCCCAAAGCAAGCTAGCTGAATATGATACACCGGTATTTTGTCAAATGAGAAAATTGTATGGGAAAAATGCATGCAAGGCAGAGAAGTTAATTAATGATTTCCCAAACGAGGGAACACCAGACTGAAAGTGGTGAATGAGTCAGTTTAAGAGGGGAGATAAACTGAAAGCTGTTGTGGGATATGTGTGTGAGAAATGCGAACATACAGTGAAATGTTGGGGGAAAGAGGCAGATAAGAGAGAAAGGAAAATGTTGTCTTATCACGCAGAAGTCACAGCTGTTTAAAGATCGCTGGTGAGTATGAACGTTGACTAAATTCTGGCTAACATTTTGAGTAATATGATCAGTTATTTGATTGGTCGGTATAAAGATTTTAAGATGAACAAGAGCAAACGCTGTAAGCAGCTCCGCTCTGAAGCCCTGACTTCAAAGAAATTTGCTGGACTGATGAAGGGAATGGGCAGAAATGCTTTTATTGTAATTGGACTTGACTGGCTACAAACAAAGAGAGAACAAGAAAATTTAAATTTCTAGATGTTTGTGCTTATTCATTAATTTGTAAAAATGGGTGAGGTGCCGTTATACCTGAAGGGAAAATCCCAGAAGTGACTGAGATGTACAATTGAGAAACTAAAAGTAATGTTGATGAAAAAGCAGATAGCACCAAAAAATGCAAGACATTGTCTTTTTTATTGGACCGCGAGCGAGCTCTGTCCTCAGACAGACTGCCACTTTTGGAGCACACAGGTTGCATTGCTTCATAAGCTAAAGATGAGAGTGTTTAATTGTGCTCAGCGTGGCCATTTTGGACGTAATTGTGTCCGAACACCCATAAGGTGTAGAAAGTTTGGCAAATCAGGCCACCAGACTAAATTCTGTAAACGAAACCCAGTAAAAAGAAAGTAACAGAGATTTACACTCTGTCTATGAAAATGAGATAATACGATTAATGAAGTCTTTAGTGATTATTTTTGAAGGAAGGATTTGAGATAATTTTAATATGAGGTTAAAATTAAAAATGAAGATGATAAAACATGCTGCAAAGATATATAACTCCTGATTAACCGAGTTTTAAATGAAAAATATAGAATAAATATGTTCTTGCTCTTCTCACTTTTGCAAAACTCTGATAATGATGATTTGACTGAATATTGGGTTGTTGAAATAACTATAGGTGTTAAAATGTTGAAAGCACTAGAAGCTGATGTTTTGGTTTCAAAAGATAAGCTTGTGCTGAGCTGAAATAAACAATTTGTTATCTCAATCCGGCCACCACGTGGCCTAACGTGAGTAACAGAGACTCAATCTGAGTGGAAATTATAGCTTCTGAATTCATTGTGGGGGCAAAATACAAATATGAAATTATGATCATTTGAAAAGGTCAATTCTGGCAAAGGATAGAGTTAAAAGGAAAATGTCTGATGTTTATTTGAAAACAATTTTAATTTCTAGCCAGATCTTACACTGAGCTAGTGTGAGGAGTGAAAAGTTTATGAAAGTGCAGTGTACCAGCCCTGAAGGCCTCAGAGTCTCTCTCTCATCCCAGACCAGCTCAAAGCTGATATCTGAGCCTGTGCCACAGATGATAGAAGATATTGATGAGTAAAAGCACAGGGCATTATGTGAACATAATAGACAGTTATTTGTTAAGATATAAAAAAAGGTGCCATCAAGAGGGCAATAAGACATGTTTTAAAAATACAGACTTTTAATGAACTGAAATGTTTGACGAATGTATGATATGACCAGTAACTTCTGTCTGCTCTTAGCCTTCACCATGTACAGAACTGATGGCCTTGGTCACAGATGTAGCAGAACATTAAAATGAATGGACAGGTGTTTTGGCTAAATTCACTAAGAATAATCTAAGCACTGCTATGGAGCAGCTTTGAAGAAGTATGATGGATTTTAGTGATTAAGTTGTGTTATAATTAACCTGTCTCCATTGTTTTTACTAATTTGAAAGCAGACCAGATGGCTCTGATGACTCTTGAATGCACTTTCCAAAAGGCTCCAGAAAATATTGGATCCTGTTTAGGGTCAAAGATCTCAAAGTGATGACGAGGTTGAGCACGATGTGGTTTCACCGATGACGGGTAAGACTTCCTATGGCCTGACGGGGAGCAACCCAAGCCAGGGAAATCACGATAAGTCGCCTTGGACCCCCTACCAAAAAAAAACAAAAACAAAAAAAATATGGAGGAGGGGGTTTTATGTGAGGTGTGTATGAGAGGTGAGGCAGATGTCTGTGAGGCCAGCAGCATCTCTGTGTTGGGGGGGAAAGCTGTGTTTCGTAGGGGCCAAGGTCAAGACTGGACACGGCAGCCCCTGCCCTAATAATGGCCCCTCTATACCGCTCACCAAATACCGCATAAATTGAGAGTCAGGAAACACCCTGAAGAAAAGAGCAATGATTGGCATTTAAGAGCCAGCGGAGACCATACTGTGATTGTGATTGATAACCTTGTGGAACAGAACAAAATGTATTTGTATCAGTAAAGCTGTATGATATTGAACTAAAATGTCTCTATCATAGTCTTAATCCTGCAGGTCATTAGATGGCAGAGGATAATTTGGAGACATGGTGATGGCTTTAAGAGGACGGCTTTTGAAGTTTAAAGAGAAGTTCTGGATAACAGAGGTATCTAAACTAAAGATAACTTGAAACAATTTCACAGTATAACTTATTGGATATGTTCTAATTTGAAAATTCAACAGTTAAATTTCTAAACTTTGTGAAGGATTAATAAATTAAGGGTTAGCGAATTTAACATTATAGTAAAAGTCTTAGAAGACTGTTGAAAAGATAAATCTGGGTGAGAGAGGGAGAGAGAGGCTGCTTCAGTGGAACCAGGGATTGTACTCTGCCTGCGACTGAGACAAAACAAAAACAATGATATCAGAACAAAACAACCCAACAGACTTTTCTAAGAATAGATTAGTAATGAACAGATTTGAAACTGGTTAAGAAACCATGTAAAAGCACATTTTGAGAATGAGCAGTTCATATTTATGTGTCCTGATTGAGTGTAGTGTGCAATTAACCTCTGGAATGAGTGTTTTTATCATCACAGATGGGTTAGTTAAGTGAAACGACAAACGCTAAAGAAGCTGATTATTCTGAGCGAATCTGGTGAAAAGATGATCCAGAACATGGACGAGCTTTAAATGGATTGGTATCCAGCTCAGTCTGTTAATGGTAATTATGACTACTTTGTCATTTATGATGTTGTTTTGAATTAATCTATGGATTAGTGCATATGTTAAAGCGGAATAGTTCGAGATTGCCGCCCACCATGGGTTTAAGACCCTTGTATAAATTCAACAGAGGGTAAATTTTATAGACTGGACGGCAGAGACAAGGAGACAAATCAACTAGACTAAATTATCCAGAGACTCCCTAGTATTTATGAAAGGTTAGAGGGCAAACAAAGGGAGAACTTCTTAGAAACAAAGAGTTTTATTTTATGTTTCCTCTGAATGGAGGCATGACATTAGATGTCTATGAAAACTACTATTTATGTATATAGAGAACCACAATTAATGTTAAAGAAGCAAGTGACTTTATGTCTTTCTGTGTGACTGGGATTGAGATAAGAGGAATATAATATTTTGGTTTCTGCAGAGCAGTAGAGATAAGAAACAATAATCATCATATGGTGCATCTTTTTGAGAGAGGAATAATGTGACAAGTTAAAACAAGAGAGAAATAGCCCAAAAAGATAGATTTTTTGGTGGAAAATTGATTTATGAACGAGTTATGAACACCCTAACACACTAAGTGTTAATAGACATATATGAATTGAAAAATCATTTTGAAACGGCTTTAAAGAAATGGATGATGACTTATAGTACAAATTTGAATACTTTATAAAGTGATATGGGAGATTATAAAGATTTGCAAGTTCTTGGTAAAGTTATAACAATTTTGGGTTTAAGTGGCAAGGTGAGGATTTGATGATGATTGCCACTGCCAAATGACATGAATTAAGAGGTTTAAGATTTTGGGCCAGTTGGAGCGTACGTCCAAAGAGTTTTAATGGACAGGGGATGGAGAAAAGGGTACTTTGAAAAAGAGCCCTGATGAATTGATGTTGAATGGTTTACTGATAACAGGAACTGAAAAGATTTTGATAAAAATTGGATATTGAGTATGATTAAGTATGATGTCACGAGATAAAGATGAGTGAACGAGCTGATTGAATGTAATATGAATTGATAACCATGTCATTTTGATGAAGTGTATTTAACATTAACAAATTTAGATTTATGTTCATTAGTGGTTAAATATGGTGTGGACTATGATTAGAGAGAATGGGTCTGCTGTATGTTTAACAAAAACAGGGTGGTTTGAAGAATGATGTTGAAACAACTGACTAGAGGAAGGTTGATTGTGAAGCACAGTGAGAAACTGTGGGCATGTAGATAAGAATGTAGCATGAAATCGAGGTAGAGAGCGAAGTGACCCCATTGGCAGACACACAAAAGAGAATCAGTGCATGATAGACATTTGTGCTTTGGAACTGTGTCCTGCATGGACAGAGGTGTCATCTGAACTGTGAGCAAAGCACAAAATGTAAACTGAAGGATGAAAGAATGTAGACTGAAGGACTGAAGGATGTTTTATGTAGAGACTTAAAGTGCTAAGATGGATTATTATCTATCTTACTTATTTTTATCGTTTAGTTTGAGTTGGACCACTATTGTGTTTTGGGACCCCAAAAAGGTCTGTTATGATTTTGATTAATTAAGAGAGCAACTGATTGTTTGTTTCTTCATAGGTGTTTTCTAAAATGTGTATTGGGTCTCTGAGGAGTGACTGTGGGTCTGGCCTAGGGATGTGTGATGTGTCACTAAACGCTTGATAGCAACAAGGTGTCGTGTGTTTGGATTTTGTAGGTATCACACACCCCTAACATGCCGGAAGTGCAGTAACAGTGCTTGCTCACTTAGCCCGGCTTCCAGAGATGAAATATGGATTTGTCTTTCATTTTATAGGATATTTTCAGTATGTTTTGGGGAAAACCTTCTGGTCAAGACTGCAGTTCGTAGCTTGACAGAAGCATGCAAGCTGATGGAGGGTAAGAGTGTAACGATGTACACAGACTAGCGTTATGCGTTCGGAGTTGAGCACGATTTTGGGGCGCTGTGGAAACGCAAGAAAATGTTAAAGTCTGATGGGCGCACAATTATGAATGCTGCTTTTGTGTCTAATCTGCTAGACACAATTTTCTTGCCTGGCTAGGTTGCTATCTGTAGAATGCGCAGCGAAACTAACAACAAAGAGTTTATTTCAACAGGAAACCATGAGAGCAGATGCGAAGGCCGTGGAGGTGCAACAGACGACACAGCCAGAATGTTTTTATTATCTGAAATAACCACGAATGTTTTGCCTTCCTTATAGACTATGCAGTCTTTCAACTCAGGGCCAGAGAAAAGCAGCGATGGGAACAGTGCGACCGCACTGTGCAAAATGGCGTCTGGACGAGTAGTGATGTCAAGCCTTGTTTACCCCAAAAATATTTTCGATGATTATGATTAATGGCTGCATGGGCGATCACGCAGCCAAAGGGGGAATGATACTCAAATGATGGAGGTTTATGAGGAGGTTTTAATATTTGCTGAAAATTTTCGCATCTTGATGCATATTGATATACACGAAAACGAGAAAAGGCCTTGAGTAAATCAGAGCCCGTTTGAGACCACCATTCATGGGAATGGAAGGGGGTAAACAATAGCTTACATCAATAGAATTGTGAATTATTGCAAAGAGATGTCTTTTCTGTTGTCTAAGGTCTGTGTGCAGGTAAAATTTGGGGAAATCAGCTGGGACTCCTTTACATGACATCAAACCAGGTGATTTCGTGTTGATAGAGGGCAACGGGAGGAGGAGCTGGAAGGCGAAAAGGTGGCTGGGGCCTTACCAAATCCTCCTAACAACGCATACTGCCGTACAAGTGTCTGAGAGGGCGACGTGGGTACACGCAAGCCACTGCAGAAAGTTTTCCACCAGCAGGAAGGGGAGGAGCGAAACCGGAAGTGAAGAAAGCCATGACGAGGTGCCAGGGGAACAAAGCCTGTACTTTGGCACGGCTGCAGAAACAACAGCTAGAGATAAAGACGAGCTGCTGGCTTTGTCTGCAAATGTCCCATGCCTGCAAAGCAGTACCACTGACTGTTGTAACACTGAATGAAACTGACTGTTTGATCCCGCAGCAAATGACTGAGATAGTGAGAGCTGCGAAGGACATTGAGCACGGGAAAATCCCAACAAAACATCCAACATCTGACTGCGAGAGGACTGAAGTCTGAGTCAGAATTGACACGAATAATGAAACAACCGAGAATTGTACAGCGGTAGTGACTAATTTTACCTGCCCGTTTAGAAGACCAAATTACACTTCACCTGCGACAGTTCGGGTTTATGGTTAAGCTTATCATTTTATGCAGAGGGGTGTATTTACCGGGTAATGAAAACAAGAAAAAGGAGAGATAAGAGGAAAAAGTTAATTCTGTGATAGGGACTTTACCAGATAGAGCAAATGTGGGTTGGTCTATTTTCCTGGGGGTGGGTACAGCAGAATCGATAAACAAGAAAAATGGGTTAGCATGGACTGTACTAGCTATAGCTAATAGCACGGAGCACACTTTAACAATGGTAGATGAGGAAATGCAGCAAATCCGAGATGCAGATATCCAAAACAGACTAGTTTTAGACATGATAACAGCTGAGGAGGAGAGAGTTTGGAAAATGCTTAGGGTATCATTTTGCTTTCATATTCCAGATTATAGTGACAATGTAACCAATATAATTGAGTACCCTACATGAGACAGGAAAACTGGAGAGGGAAAAAGCTGATGACTCATGGTTTGGTTGGATGACAAATCTGAAGGGATGGGGATATTGATTATGTTTTAATGTATTGCAGGTTTTTGAAATAGTTGTACTGATTTGTATCAATCATGTATTGATGATATATGAATGTTCTATATCACAATGTATTTTCAACGCATTTCCAGGATAGTTCAACGAGTAGTGAAGTCCAGTGTATCACAACAGATGGTCAAATTAGACATTTATGACGAGTACGACGAATGGATGAACAAATTTAGTGATAGGACATAGTGACTAGCAAAGAGAAGAATGAAACAAATTAGGGGATTATGTTTTCGTTGATTTAAATTTGGGAGGCCTTTTAAAGGCCTCAGATATCTAAATATTATAACCATGTTTTTTTGTTTGCAGTGAGGGGGGGCGGGGGCTTTAACCACAAAATAGCCTATGCATATTTCCTTTCTTCACAAATTCAAGAGTGTGATGAGAATAGATTATTGAATTGGATTATTACTATAATATTTTTTCATTCAGTTTAGATTTTCGTTTTAATCATTTAAAACTTTACTATTACATTTATTCATTTTCATATTTAGCCTTTTTAACCTAACTATTATGTTTACTTATTTTTGAGTTTGCAGTCATATATAAATATATACATACACACAATGATAAAATTTTTCATTATGGTTTATCAATGATGTGATAAAAAGAGGGGATTGTTATGGGAAAATTTGATCATAGCTATACATTAAACATTGCGCATGAAATGTTTATTGATTTGCATATTTTCATACAGAACCAGCTTACTAGGTAAAAGGTCATGTATAGATTTGAGCAAGTGCTGCTTTTCTTGTCATGTGTGGAAATTTACAGGAGGAGTGACTTTGTTTGGGAAACTGATAAAAAGCTGAGTGCTGTTATGTCTAGTTAGTGTGCACTCTGCAGACATTGAAGATGGCTGTATGACTGTGACTCATTTCTTGCAAGAAATTAAATCTTTATAAAGACAATTGGGCAGGTTTTGTCTCTTATTCAGTAATGCGGCGATAGTTTGAAATTTTGCCACGACACATGTAAAAGAACAAAGAAAAGGAGCGTTGCTGTTTCTTGCATGAGCAATCTGATAAGTCACAGCTTTTTATATAACAATAGTAAATAAAACACTTCCATGCAGAAAGACATCAACAGGGTGAATCATATTTGTGTAGAAGGCACACAAATGAGCCACCCATAACCAACAATAACAATCATAGTCAGAAAATTATGACCAGATTGGCATGGATAAACCTGAAAAACCAAGAGTGAAAAATCATATGAAGATACTAATACAATATGCCATGAGAGGCTGTAGGCTACAGTGATTTACGATGGTTAAATCATGATCTTAGGCACACTGCAAACTCACTGATTTAACAAAATGGCAGCAAGTGCCATTTTCAACAAATAAATGCATTATTAATTATAATAATTCTTTCTGCAAAAGTATAGCTCATAACTGTTGCCATTTACAGTTGTCAAGCAACAGAGCAACATGCTTCATTAATATGGAATTCAATTGATATGCAATCAAGCTAATTTAGTGGCTTTGAATCTGACTCATGCGCTCAGACTTCTGATTTGTTACAAGGTCATGGCAATATACACAGATGAGCCGAAACATTATGCCTAATATGCTGTTGGCCCTCCACGTTCTGCCAGAACAATGCCAACCCGCCGAGGTATGGACTTTATAAGAGCCCTGAAGGTGTCCTGTGGTATGGCACCAAGACATTAGAAGCAGTTCCTTCAAGTCCTGTAAGTTGCGAGGTGGAGCCGTTGTGGATCATACTTGATACTTGTTGGTCCAGCACATCCCATAGATGCTCAATTGGATCGCAATCTGGGGAATTTGGAGGCCAGGGCAACACCTTGAATATGATGTTTCCCAAACCATTCCTGAACAACATGTGCAGTGTTGCAGGATGCATTATCCTGTTGAAAGAGTCCACTTCCACAAGGGAACACCATTGTCATGGAAAGGTGCACCTGGTTTGCATGTATCAAATTTACACTCACCTAAAGGATTATTAGGAACACTTGTTCAATTTCTCATTAATGCAATTATCTAATCAACCAATCACATGGCAGTTGCTTCAATGCATTTAGGGGTGTGATCTTGGTCAAGACAATCTCCTGAACTCCAAACTGAATGTCAGAATGGGAAAGAAATGTGATTTAAGCAATTTTGAGCGTGGCATGGTTGTTGGTGCCAGACCGGCCGGTCTGAGTATTTCACAATCTGCTCAGTTACTGGGATTTTCACGCACAACCATTTCTAGGGTTTACAAAGAATGGTGTGCCTTGTTGATGCTAGAGGTCAGAGGAGAATGGGCCGACTGATTCAAGCTGATAGAAGAGCAACTTTGACTGAAATAACCACTCGTTACAACCGAGGTATGCAGCAAAGCATTTGTCAAGCCACATGGGCGGATGGGCTACAACAGCAGAAGACCCCACCGGGTACCACTCATCTCCACTACAAATAGGAAAAAGAGGCTACAATTTGCACAAGCTCACCAAAATTGGACAATTGAAGACTGGAAAAATGTTGCCTGGTCTGATGAGTCTCGATTTCTGTTGAGACATTCAGATGGTAGAGTCAGAATTTGGTGTAAACAGAATGAGAACATGGATCCATCATGCCTTGTTACCACTGTGCAGGCTGGTGGTGGTGGTGTAATGGTGTGGGGGATGTTTTCTTGGCACACTTTAGGCCCCTTAGTGCCAATTGGTCATTGTTTAAATGCCAATGCCTGAGCATTGTTTCTGACCATGTACATCCCTTTATGACCACCATGTACCCATCCTCTGATGGCTACTTCCAGCAGGATAATGCACCATGTCACAAAGCTCGAATGAGTCAATGAGTTCACTGTACTAAAATGGCCCCCCACAGTCACCACATCTCAACCCAATAGAGCATCTTTGGGATGTGGTGGAATGGGAGCTTTGTGCCCTGGATGTGCTTCCCACAAATCTCCATCAACTGCAAGATGCTATCCTATCAATATGGGCCAACATTTCTAAAGAATGCTTTCAGCACCTCGTTGAATCAATGCCACGTAGAATTAAGGTAGTTCTGAAGGCGAAAGGGGGTCAAACACAGTATTAGTATGGTGTTCCTAATAATCCTTTAGGTGAGTGCACATTCACATGAATGGCTGAACAAAGGTTTTCCCAGCAGAACATTGACCAGAGCATCACACTCCCGGCTTGTCATCCCACAGTGCATCCTGGTGCCATTACTTCCCCAGGTAAATGGCTCACACATACACAGCCGTTCATGTGATGTAAAAGAAAATGGTACTCATCGGATCAGGCAACCTTCTTCCACTGCTCCAAGATCCAGTTCCGACACTCATGTGCCCATTGTAGGAGCTTTCGACGATGGACAGGGGTCATCATAGGCACTCTGATTAGTCTGCGGCTATGCAACCCTATACACAGCAAAGTGACACAATTCTCCAATAACCATCATTAAAATTGTGTGTGCCACAGTAGACCTTCTGTTGGTTCGGACCAGACGGATAGCTCGGATAGCTTTCGTTACCCTCGTGCATCAATGAGCCTTGGGCGCCCAACACCTTGTCGCTGGTTTGTGGTTTGTACATCCTTGGACGGACCACTGTTTTTAAATTATCCAAAATCCACTGCTAACCGGGAGAAATCCACAAGCCTTGCTGTTTCAGAGATACTCGGACCCAGTCACCTGACCCAGCAATTTGGCCCTTGTCAAAGTCACTCAGATCTTTATTCCTGCCCATTTCTCCTGCGTCCAACACATTGATTACAAGAACTAATTGTTTGCTTACCATCTAATCTATACCCAGACCTCGATATGTGGCCTTGTTAGGAGATGATCAGTATATTCGCTTGACCTGTGACTGGTGAGTCATATAACATTTTGGCTCATCAGTGTATTACATTTTTGCAATATAGTTTTATATTATCTCTGAAAAGATACTACTGTAAAGTTAAAAAATACTGTGAATATCTCATTTAACACACTTGGCTAACAAGTTTCCTAAACATTTTAATTAAAGGGCACCTATTATGCCCCTTTTTACAAGATGTAATATCAGTCTCAGGTGTCCCCAGAGTGTGTCTGTGAAGTTTCAGATCAAAATTCCTAACAGATCATTTAATATACCATTTTGAAAATGCAAATTTTTGGGTTTGAGAAAAATTAGCTGTTTTCTGTGTGTCTCCTTTAAATGCAAATGAGCTGCTGCCCCCTTCACAGACTCTATTAGACATGCTCATGTGACATTGCAGTTCATCATCATCATGAAATATTATCATCTGCATGCGTTTCAAAGCCTTATCTCTCTTAACTTGAGCGCACACACCCGACGCATGCGCACAGAGAGCTGGATGTCGGTGCATCCGTGAGTAGGCTATTAAACTGGCTATTAAACTAGTTCTCTTTCATGTGTTATTGCGAACTGTCAAATGCTCACAAGGTTATGTCAGAAACACATAAAGTTCACATGAAAACAGTTGGTTATGTCTGTGCACTTATGCAGCCAGTACAGAAATCCTGTGTGTATATAAGATCTGTGTAATGTTACTGAAGTGAAAGCAATATAATATACCAAGTACCTACTGCTATATCTGCTGTTAATATGAATCAAACAACAGAAGAAATCAGAAAATCACTCACTGCTCTTGACTGAATGAACTTTAGTAGCTTTATTTAGAACACATTTCTTACTTGAATGCTGCTGTTGAATGCTCTGACGAGGAGATAAACATGGCGGACTGTGTACAGCTCTCTGAGGGCAGGGTCTAAGCTAATACGGCAGTGTCCATCAACACTCATGGGCGGGGCCTGTGAAATGTGACGTCACTTTACAAGGATTCTCCAAACGTCTTGTTCTAAGACACTGCTTATGATTTATGGGGATTACAAAAAAAGGAGTGGGTGGATTTTTACCATTATAGGGTGGTTGTGTACACACACAGCCAACACACATTTATGTTAAAACACCATGTAAAAGTGAATTTTGCATAATATGTGCCCTTAAATTTTCTGTGAAAAATATTCAGGTAATAACTGTTTATTAATTTTGTATTGTTTTTAGAAATATTGTATTGTATTGTATATTGTACTGTTTTTTACTTCTTACAAAATAAGAAATTATAGTTCCTCTGACCCCAAAACGGCAGAACATGTACAAATATATTAGGATGCATGTGGAATGCAAATGTCCAGACAACATCCACATGTACTCATTTGGCAGCCAGTGTGTTACGATGCATTAAAGGTATACTGTATAATTTATCAGTATTCCCTGATGAACTCAGCATTGTTAGCGCTACCAGTTACATATAAGGAATGCAGATCAAGACAACTTGAGGATACCTTTAATCTTCTTCACATTTGCTTTTCAGAGTGGAACATCTTATGGTTTTGCAGAAAGTCATTAACCCACCATCACTCAGAGCTGACAAATGTCAGGATACTTTACAGAGCTCTGCAGTCTCACTTCTTGCCTTGCCTAAATGAACATTTCATTTGCATTTACTCAAGTGGAATGAAAGATCAGTGAAACATAAAAGAGAAGATATTTTTACAATTATATTCAAAGTTGGAAAATTAAAATTCATCATACAGTATGTCAGTCTCAAAAGCCATTCCGACTACTAAAAAGCAATAATTATTTTTGATTTGTGTTTTAGTTTAGAATACTGAAAATATGTTATTCAAACATTTGTTCATTTGTAAAGTTTTACCAAGTGCATGTGACAAAAAGAGCTCAGATTCAATTATAGATTATTGAACAGTTAGTTCCGGTCTACTAATTAATTTGAATTGGTCAGACGGTGTTACATAAAGAAATTACTTTATTTTTACTCTGCCAATTTAAATGTTTTATTAACAAGGTTTGGGAGGAGCACGTTCAGATAATTGACACAAGTGGAGAGCACTCAGCTAATCAACAATAAGAGGTATATATATACGCAGCAGTCTTACCTCCATTTGTTGACAGTTTATCAGCATCCCTCCACCACCCCTTCTCCCCACTTTTAGTTCTAACCACTTACATACAGGAGGGTACTCTGGATTCGGGCCAAATTCTGAGCTCGAAGCCCCCCCCCCCCCGACAGCACACCAAATACGCATTTAAATTTACTCTCTATAAATTATATGCAAGTGTGAACTCGTGAAACAGTTCCAAAAAAGCCAAGAAACACACAGACTGGAACTCAGTATAACTAGAGTGCTTCTTTCTCAGTAGTGAGAGAAACCCTGCTCAGAGCAAATACCGGAATGAAAAAAAACATCAACACTTTAGCTTCACGCTTCAAAACTGAAAGTGCTATAGTGCTATAAAAAATTATAAAAAGAAAAAGTAAAATATCTTATGAGTAAAGCACTTGCACAGATCATACATTATTTCTTCCCAAGTGGTCCTAGTTTTAAAAAAAAGTTGCCAACCACTGCCAGCATTTTTTGATAATTTTCACAAATTTTCATGGACCCCAGAATATTTTGTGGTATGAATCTGAACATGCAATATATAAAACTGAGAGAACAGAGCATCTGCTTTTAAACAAAACAACTCTTTAAAAGTTTTACATTTAAAATGTGGGTAAGTTTCATAAAAAAAGCAACATTTTGAGCAAAAAGCTGAGAAATGGGAGTTTGTCAAAGGCTATATCCAGATTCAGACCGATGATCAATACATAGACAGAGTAGATTGAGTCAATCAACACCCCCTAAAGCTTGCAGCTCGTCCTGGGTCGACATTTCGTTCAGTAACAGTTTTGATTTATATGCTGTTTCACAAGTTCACACTTATATATAATTTATAGAGAGTAAATTTAAATGCATATTTGGTGTGCTGTCCGGGGGGAGGGCTTCGAGCTCAGAATTTGGCCCCAACCCCCCGTGTATGTAAGTGGTTAGAGCTAAAAGTGTGGAGAAGGGGTGGTGGAGGGATGCTGATAAACTGTCAACAAATGGAGGTAAGACTGCTGCGTATATATATACCTCTTATTGTTGATTGGCTGAGTGCTCTCCACTTGTGTCAATTATCTGAACGTGCTCCTCCTGAACCTTGTTAAAGGTCCCGTTCTTCGTGTGTTTTTGAAGCTTTGATTGTGTTTACAGTGTGCAATATAACATGTGTTCATGTTTCGCATGTAAAAAAACAGTATTTTTCACACAATTTACTTATCTGTATACCGCTGTTTTCACTCTCCTAAAAACGGGCTGACGAGTTCCTTGTTCTATGAAGTCCCTCCTTCAGAAATACGTAACGAGTTCTGATTGTGCCAGCGGTTCCTGTGTTGTGATTCGACAGCAGCTTAGCGCAAGTTGCCCGGAAAGGTCACGCCTCTTAACGGGAGATGTATGCGGCTATGCGCTCAATGATCTCTACAGCGTCCCTGGGAAAGCCAAACAAAGGTGATTTGACTCCGGGATGAAAATAACAGCGTCTCGACGACATGGCGACAAACACACTGAAACGCAGCACTTCCTTTTCTCCACGCGACCGTCCTCTTCTCCACGTGGGACAGCAACAAGACCACGCCCCCTTTTTTCGCGTATTATTGTGGGCGGAGGTTAGTCTGTTCTACAGTTCTACTGACGTCATTTATGTAGGAAGTACCAGGATGTAGTCCAAGCCAGCCGTTCGCTGTAGGCTTTGAAAGGGAACTTCTGTTAAATAAAATATCTCGCTTGGCATTGAACTTTGAGCTTTATAATTTTACAGGTATTATTTATGCTCTAACAGCAACATTACACACTAACTAAAGTTTGAACAATGGGATCACGAAGAACGGGACCTTTAATAAAACATAATTTAATGTTGATGATTGCATTATTTTACATATGCATCCGCTTACATATCCTATCGGTTGTTTCTGCTTCTTTTTTTCCGGCGTAATAGCACCCCCTACCTTATAAGAGTGAAAACACAGAAAGCCAAAAATGTTCATTGTCTCATAAATTACGTAAATGTATGTAAATGGCGAGGAAAGAGTTATTTTGTTAGCCTCATTCTTGTTCTGTATGCTAACCAAACAGTTAGCGTCAGCTGATCGTGTTTAAGGTTAATATCCTTCCAATAAAGCTTGAATTTTCAATGAATTTGTGACATTTCCTAATAATGAAAAAGATTAATTTCATATTACACCAAATTACCCCCTTAAAAATGCTGTGTGACTTTTTTTTGAGATACAATAAAGATAAAGATACAATCTGTGATAAGCTAAACTAGGTCACCTTAACATCACAAAAAAAACAAAAAACACTACAGATAAAACAAAGCCTTATGTTAAGAATGTTCTCGTCAGAGAAGCAGCAGGTTATTGCTTGAAGACATTTGCTTTAGTACCATCACTTACAGCCTGTAAGCTGCAAGAATACAAATTGTTCTTTTGAGGGAAGTGAGACAATGGCATTTAGCAAGTGTTTGAAAATAAAATAAAGGAAAAGATAATGCCTCATGCATGGTCTTACATCAATCTGACATGAAAACACTACTTCATTTAGATGATCTGGTGATAAATAGCTTGGACATTGAAGTGGCATTTTAAAATAAGAACACAATCATTTACAGATCCAAGACAAGTACTATTACCCCTTTTCCACCAAAGCAGAGCCAGAGCTAGATTGGAGCCAGAGCCTAGTTCCAAATCGGTTCTTTGTGTTTCCACACCCAAAGCTCCAGCTCCGAGCCAGGAAAAGTGGTTCTTAAGTAGCACCAAAACATTGCTGGGCTAAAACAGGGCTAGAAGTAAGAACCGATTACGTCAGGCACTGGGGGCGGGGTCAACAAGACGAACACAGACTTGAGATCCGCCATTGTTGAAATAGCAGCTAATGGAGCTAACAGCTGCTGCTCGTTTGTAATCTCCGTCTATACAAATTACGGCGAACTGCACGAATGCGTTGGATTCGCTGTGTTTTCGTTGTGTTTTGATGCCGATGTAGGATCGTAAAGCCATGTGAATCAATAGTAACGCAACGTTTGCATTGTTGATGGGAGGCTTGTTCGCAGCGGTGCTGTGCAGAGACCGATCACGAGTCCAGCGAGAGCACACGACTCCTTATGCTTTTGATTCACTCATGCGTTTTTTTAAATATTATACGTGGATCGGTCTGCGCAGCGCCGATGCATCTCAAACAAGCCTGGTGTGTGTGTGTGTTTCCCGCTAGCGTTGCTGAGAAAGATGAGACGTATACAGTGACGTAAGACCTGGCTCTGTTGTGGCTCTCTAGCCTGTGGAAACGCAAACGGTTCTTAGCAGGCTCCTCAGTTGAACCAACTATGAACTGGGACTAGCTCTGGCTCCGATCTAGCTCTAGCACTGCTTTGGTGGAAAAGGGGTATATCTGATCGAATTAGTTCACTAACTAGCAAATGTGCCCTGCATAAATTTTTCACATCATCAATGAGGCATCAAAAGAAGACATGTGAATATTTATGATATATTCATTATTTTGTTGAGAATTTAAAAATTAAACAATACCATGGCCATTTTAATGCACTTCTTTTATTTAGCTACTTCTAAAGTATGTTTATTAGACTAGCTTTGTATTTCATTAATTTTTTTATATTCATGAACAGTGCCATACGAAGTCCGTGAGGTCAAGACAAGAGGTCAAGTCTGTGAGAAGGAACACATGAAATCACCTTGCATCTGCCAGTGTTGCCCTGACAACTGCCCATGCTGCAACAAAAAGAGCAGGAACACCTGAAATGAAACAGAGGAAGAAAGTATTTCAATTAACTGCTAGCAAACATTTTACTGTAAGTGAAAATGATGGTAAAGCTAGTAGACATATTATAATTTATAAAATATCATAATGTCACAGTCAAACTTTTTAAATATCTGAAAAATATGCTTCTGGTCACCATTTTGCAAAATATAGATCCAAAGAAAGTAAACTGCATTAATTACATTGCATCCCTTCATATGAACAAGAATACACCAGTATTTTGTTTTCCTAATTTAGCATGCATTGCAGTGAACCACAATAAATGGAGTGAACAAAAGCTAACATAAAATAAATGGATGTTAAAATGTCTTAAGACATTTTAGGGAGGCAGTGAAGCATGACCCTGATTTTAATGCCTTCCCAGGGGTTCAAGAGCACCTGCGGAGGCTGGCACTCATAGATGGATATCCTGCAGAGTAATCTTGATGAAAAATGTTGCTTGTTTTCTTATTGCCAATGGAGTGTTTTTCATTCTTAACACTGGACAGGAAGAGCATCTCCTCTGCCTGGTACGAAGGAAACTTGATCTAATTTTTTTATTTTTAACAAAATTGCTATTATTATTTTTTCACTTTGAGTGGTTTGTCTCGATTCACAATCAGCCTTTGAAATCGAAAACTAAAAGCTTAAAACAAATTTTTGATTCTGATCATGTAAAAGTTTTCATATGACCTTCATTGCACACCCAAGTAAACAAAATCTTTTTTGACTACAGTCAGTAATAAATACACTCAGCAAGAAATGAAACATCCTCCCACATTCAACTGCTTTTTTTCCCAAGCAATTTTCTTAAATACAGGGGTTGGACAATGAAACTGAAACACTGGCCTAGTGTTGGAGGTTTCACACCTATACAGGGAGTGCAGAATTATTAGGCAAATGAGTATTTTGACCACATCATCCTCGTTATGCATGTTGTCTTACTCCAAGCTGTATAGGCTGGAAAGCCTACTACCAATTAAGCATATTAGGTGATGTGCATCTCTGTAATGAGAAGGGGTGTGGTCTAATGACATCAACACCCTATATCAGGTGTGCATAATTATTAGGCAACTTCCTTTCCTTTGGCAAAATGGGTCAAAAGAAGGACTTGACAGGCTCAGAAAAGTCAAAAATAGTGAGATATATTGCAGAGGGATGCAGCAGTCTTAAAATAGCCAAGCTTCTGAAGCGTGATCATCGAACAATCAAGCGTTTCATTCAAAATAATCAACAGGGTCGCAAGAAGCGTGTGGAAAAACCAAGGCACAAAATAACTGCCCGTGAACTGAGAAAAGTCAAGCGTGCAGCTGCCAAGATGCCACTTGCCACCAGTTTGGCCATATTTCAGAGCTGCAACATCACTGGAGTGCCCAAAAGCACAAGGTGTGCAATACTCAGAGACATGGCCAAGGTAAGAAAGGCAGAAAGTCGACCACCACTGAACAAGACACACAAGCTGAAACGTCAAGACTGGGCCAAGAAATATCTCAAGACTGATTTTTCTAAGGTTTTATGGACTGATGAAATGAGAGTGAGTCTTGATGGGCCAGATGGATGGGCCCGTGGCTGGATTGGTAAAGGGCAGAGAGCTCCAGTCCGACTCAGACGCCAGCAAGGTGGAGGTGGAGTACTGGTTTGGGCTGGTATCATCAAAGATGAGCTTGTGGGGCCTTTTCGGGTTGAGGATGGAGTCAAGCTCAACTCCCAGTCCTACTGCCAGTTTCTGGAATACACCTTCTTCAAGCAGTGGTACAGGAAGAAGTCTGCATCCTTCAAGAAAAACATGATTTTCATGCAGGACAATGCTCCATCACACGCGTCCAAGTACTCCACAGCGTGGCTGGCAAGAAAGGGTATAAAAGAAGAAAATCTAATGATATGGCCTCCTTGTTCACCTGATCTGAACCCCATTGAGAACCTGTGGTCCATCATCAAATGTGCGATTTACAAGGAGGGAAAACAGTACACCTCTCTGAACAGTGTCTGAGAGGCTGTGGTTGCTGCTGCACGCAATGTTGATGGTGAACAGATCAAAACACTGACAGAATCCATGGATGGCAGGCTTTTGAGTGTCCTTGCAAAGAAAGGTGGCTATATTGGTCACTGATTTGTTTTTGTTTGGTTTTTGAATGTCAGAAATTTATATTTGTGAATGTTGAGATGTTATATTGGTTTCACTGGTAAAAATAAATAATTGAAATGGGTATAAATTTGTTTTTTGTTAAGTTGCCTAATAATTATGCACAGTAATAGTCACCTGCACACACAGATATCCCCCTAAAATAGCTAAAACTAAAAACCACTTCCAAAAATATTCAGCTTTGATATTAATGAGTTTTTTGTGTTCATTGACAACATGGTTGTTGTTTAATTATTAATGTTGTAAAATTAATCCTCAAAAATACAACTTGCCTAATAATTCTGCACTCCCTGTACATGTGTGGCCTGGTGGCCAATCTTCATGGATGTTACATTCCATCAGTAAGAGCAGAGAGTGAAGATTGAATTAGCAAAAGCAGAGCTGCACATAAAATATTGCAATCCACACAACATAATGGAAGACATATCAGAGTTGAAAAGAGGACAGATTTTTGGTACACGTCTCGCTGGCTCATCTGTGACCAGGACAGCAAGTCTTTGAGGTGTATCGAGATCTATGGTAGGCTAATGTCTGCAACTCGGCATACCACTATGTAGGAAGAACCACATCCAACAGTAATAACTGTTGATGCAAGAGGGAAGCTGTCTGAAAGGGATGTCCATATGCTAACCCGGATTGTATCCAAAAAACAAAAAACCATAGATGCCCAACACACTTCTGAATTAAATACGCAACTCGACTCGTCTGGAGCTCCACAGAATCAGTATTCATGGTTGGCCTGCTATAGCCAATCCTTTGGTGGTCACTCGTGCCAATGCCAAATGTCGGTTTCATTGGGGCCAACAGTGCAAATCTTGGGTTGTGGACAAAGTGAAACATGTATTGTTCTCTGATGAGTCCACCTTCACTGTCTTTCCCACATCCGTGGGAGTTACAGTGTGGAGAAGCCCCAAAGAGGGATAACACCCCGGACTTTTGATGACCAGAGTGAAGCACGGCAGTAGATCAGTGATGGTTTGGGCAGCAAATTCATGGCATTCCCTCCTGTGCTTCATGGGCACATCGTTGCCAAGGAGTACCGAACCATTCTGGAGGACCATGTGCACCTAATGGTTCAAACATTGTACCCTGAAGGGGGTGTCATGTATCAGCATGATAATGCACCAATACACACAGCAAGACTTTGTTTGATGAACCTGAAAGTGAAGTTGAACATTTCCTATGGCCTGCTCAGTCACCATGATCTAAATATTTTTGAGCTACTTTGGGGTATTTTGGTCAGAAAACATTTTCCTCCACCAGCGTCACATAGTGACCTGACTACTGTTCTGGAGGAGGAATGGCTCAAAATCCCTCTGGCCACTGTGAAGGACTTGTATCTGTCAGTATCGAGGGCAGTCGTGGCCTAATGGTTAGAGAGTCAGACTTGTAACCGGAAGGTTGCGGGTTCGAGTCTCAATTCCGGCAGGAATTGTCGGTGGGGGGAGTGAATACCAGCACCCTCCTCCACCCTCAATACCACGACTGAGGTGAGACCCTTGAGCAAGGCACCGAATCCCCAACTGCTCCCCGGGCGCCGCAGCAATATGGCTGCCCACTGCTCCGTGTGTGTGTTCACTACTGTGTGTGTGCACTTGGATGGGTTAAATGCAGAGCACAAATTCCAAGTATGGTCACCATACTTGGCCACACTTCACTTCTTCACTTCACATTCCCAAGATGAATTGTAGTATTGGAAGATAGGGGTGCGCAATATACACTAACCTAAAGGATTATTAGGAACACCATACTAATACTGTGTTTGACCCCCTTTCGCCTTCAGAACTGCCTTAATTCTACGTGGCATTGATTCAACAAGGTGCTGAAAGCATTCTTTAGAAATGTTGGCCCATATTGATAGGATAGCATCTTGCAGATTTGTGGGAAGCACATCCAGGGCACAAAGCTCCCATTCCACCACATCCCAAAGATGCTCTATTGGGTTGAGATCTGGTGACTGTGGGGGCCTTTTTAGTACAGTGAACTCATTGTCATGTTCAAGAAACCAATTTGAAATGATTCGAGCTTTGTGACATGGTGCATTATTCTGCTGGAAGTAGCCATCAGAGGATGGGTACATGGTGGTCATAAAGGGATGGACATGGTCAGAAACAATGCTCAGGTAGGCCGTGGCATTTAACGATGCCCAATTGGCACTAAGGGGCCTAAAGTGGGCCAAGAAAACATCCCCCACACCATTACAACACCACCACCAGCCTGCACAGTGGTAACAAGGCATGATGGATCCATGTTCTCATTCTGTTTACGCCAAATTCTGACTCTACCATCTGAATGTCTCAACAGAAAGTTGAGAGACTCATCAGACCCGGCAACATTTTTACAGTCTTCAACTGTCCAATTTTGGTGAGCTTGTGCAAATTGTAGCCTCTTTTTCCTATTTGTAGTGGAGATGAGTGGTACCCGGTGGGGTCTTCTGCTGTTGTAGCCCATCCGCCTCAAGGTTGTGCGTGTTGTGGCTTGACAAATGCTTTGCTCCATACCTCGGTTGTAACGAGTGGTTATTTCAGTCAAAGTTGCTCTTTTATCAGCTTGAATCAGTCGGCCCATTCTCCTCTGACCTCTAGCATCAACAAGGCATTTTCCCCCACAGGACTGCCACATACTGGATGTTTTTCCCTTTTCACACCATTCTTTGTAAACCCTAAAAATGGTTGTGCGTGAAAATCCCAGTAACTGAGCAGATTGTGAAATACTTAGACCGGCCTGTCTGGCACCAACACCCATGCCACGCTCAAAATTGCTTAAATCACCTTTCTTTCCCATTCTGACATTCAGTTTGGAGTTCAGGAGATTGTCTTGACCAGGACCACACCCCTAAATTAGGGGTGCACCGATCCAACTTTTTCAGTCCCGATACCGATGCCTGGGCTTTGTGTATCTGTCGATACCCGATACCGATCCGATACTATTGTTGAATTAATAATATATATCTAATGTATATCTTCCACCTTATACCTTCCTTGAAGAGACTAAAGGCACCAGACTTTACTAACTAAACATAACTAAGACAAAATAACAGATGTATGTAAAGTGTTGAATTCTTATTTATTTAAAAAACAATTGTGCATTCAAATCTAAAATAGAATGTAATCAAACTTCTTTAAATAAATTAAACGTAGCAGTGGAAACAAAAAACAGTGTATTGGTCAAACATACAATAGTAATCTGACAGTTACCAAACATTTTTTACACTACAGATAATTGTTTTGGTATATACTCATATCAATATTAAAAAGTAGCATTACAAATTAACAAATAGCCTAATTTTCTGCCATATGCAATTTAATAAAAATTATCAGCTAGCTAATAACAACTTTTTTCTGGTTTCACCTCACTCCAGTCTAAATGATTGTAGGCTAGGCCTATTTATTTTACTACGCATTGTCAACAGAAATAAGCTGAAATACTGTTGATAATTAAAAATAATTCTTACAACCCACTCTTGCTTAATTGGGTAAGAACACTTGTGTTCTCATTTCAGATGCGTTCTGAGTAAATTAATAAACTATTTATTTATAAATTCATGAGTTCAGTGTTGGACAGATCAGTTGTTCTAACCAGTCGTTAAAATGATTCGGTTCAAAGGAGTCATTAGGTCACGAATCGGACATTAGCAGACGCGTTTTGTTTTCCGTCTGTTAGAACATTGCGAAAGATGTCAACACACAGAAAGCACTTCATAACTGGATATTATTTGTTTCCCGTTGATTGAAAGTATGCTTTATGTCAGCTGATCAGAGAAGAGTCAATGTTTTTTTGAGCGCAATTCACACCCAGCGATAATTCAAGGACAAAATTGTCCGAATGTGTCACGTGCAACATGGTTTCGGTCTTCCGACCTTTTGATTTGGATTAATATGTGAAATATAAGAAAGAGCTAACAGCTAACACAGTAATTATTTTGAAGACCCAGAGAATGCACGCGGGGGAGGAGATCGTTCTCTCTGTCACTCAGGGTGCGTCTCAATCCGTTCGCTAGTTCAGTAGTGAGGGCACTGATCAGGGAGTCAGCCCATTGACTTATGTCCTGATCAGTGCCCTGACTACTGAACTAGGGAGCGGATTGAGACGCACCCTGAGTGACAACGAGAACGATCAGAGAGCTCCTCCCCCGCGTGCATTCTCTGGGTCTTCAAAATAATCATTTTGTCCTTGAATTACCGCTGGGTGTGAATTGCGCTCAAAAAACACTCTTCTCTGATCAGCTGACATAAAGCATACTTTCAATCAACGGGAAACAAATAATATCCAGTTATGAAGTGTTTTCTGTGTGTTGACATCTTTCGCGATGTTCTGACAGACGGGATTCGCACAACGCGTCTGAAGTCAACACAAAGTCTCTCTGAGACAACCCGTTGTTCTCGAGTCATATTAAAGATTGTTCATGAACGACACATCACTACTAGAAGCTGACGAATGACGTAGGTTCTGCTGCGACGGAAAAAAAAAGAAAAAAACACCTGGATCGGCTTGTGGATCTGTTAATTTTTCCGATCCCCGATCCAGCTATTTTGTCAGTATCACGGCCGATATCCAATCCTAATATCGGATCGGTGCACCCCTACCCTAAATGCGTTGAAGCAACTGCCATGTGATTGGTTGATTAGATAATTGCTAGGGGTGGCACGGTACATGAAAAAAACCCGAACCGTTCGGTTCGCTTGTCTCGGTTCGGAGCGTGTGCGAATTAGGGGTGCACCGATCCAACTTTTTCAGTCCCGATACTGATACCGATGCCTGGGCTTTGTATATCTGTCGATACCCGATACCGATCCGATACTATTATTGAATTAATAATATATATCTAATGTATATCTTCCACCTTATACCTTCCTTGAAGAGACTAAAGGCACCAGACTTTACTAACTAAACATAACTAAGACATAACTAACTAAACATAACTAAACAAATAATATCCAGTTATGAAGTGTTTTCTGTGTGTTGACATCTTTCGCGATGTTCTGACAGACGGGATTCGCACACAACGCGTCTGAAGTCAACACAAAATGAACGAATCGCTCTCTGAGACAACCCGTTGTTCTCGAGTCATATTAAAGATTGTTCATGAACGACACATCACTACTAGAAGCTGACGAATGACGTAGGTTCTGCTGCCACGAAAAAAAAAGAAAAAAACACCTGGATCGGCTTGTGGATCTGTTAATTTTTCCGATCCCCGATCCAGCTATTTTGTCAGTATCGTGGTCGATATCCGATCCTAATATCGGATCGGTGCACCCCTACCCTAAATGCGTTGAAGCAACTGCCATGTGATTGGTTGATTAGATAATTGCTAGGGGTGGCACGGTACATGAAAAACCCGAATCGTTTGGTTCGCTTGTCTCGGTTCGGAGCGTGTGCGTCGCACAGTTTCGACGCATGCGCAATGTATCCTCGTGCCCGTATGTTACCTCAGACAGTGGGTGTCCTTTTCGCGTGAAATAAGAGGTGTGTGTGTGTGTGTGTGTGTGTGTGTGTGTGTGGACATAAAGTAAAATAAAGTAAAATACAGTAAAATAAAGTAAAAGTGGAGTGCTGCAGGTCACGTCACGTGTAGAAATGCAAGTGGGAGAGATAAGGAAGGCTGCCCGGAGTTGGAGGATGCGCCAGCTACGTATAGCTGGCAGGGCAGATGCAGGGCAGATGCAGTGAGTATGCACGTGCTCGTGCATTCACACGCAGCTGAACCGCGCAGCTGAACCGCGGCTCGTGTATTGCAAATACAGACAAATATTGTCCATTCTCTCACATTTTCCGGTGTTCTCCTCCGACCCGTGTCTGTCTCATGCTTTGATTTATGATGGGCAGCATATATCTGCTGCAGATGCGACCGTGTTCCCCTTTGTCTCATACACACATGCATATAACGTGCTGTATATAAGTAGTTCACATGATAAATGTAACATTTAAAAGTTAAGATGCTTCTAGTTTTAATAATGTAAACATGCCTTTGAAGTTTGGGCAAAAACTTCTGTCAGTGTTGTGTTTTCGTGTATTTTTTTTTTTTTCTTTTCACAGCGCTGGATGTCATATGGTGATTGTGAAACACACGGAACACTTCATGGTGAAATTTGTTAATTAGGTCAGCTGAATTAAAGCCACAGTGCATTGTTCTGATCAAAATTGACATGATTAACATGAAAAATGTTACGCCAATGTGTCGGACTCTGTAGACAGCCAGTTAAGAAACAACTTCTACATGATATAACAATTTTTTAATACTGTATCCTAATTGTGGATGATTAAGCTATATATCATAAGCTGAAGTAAATTTCTTGAGTGTTTACGATAAAAAAACAACAACAACAAGAACCGTACAGAACCGAAAACTGTGACCCTAAAACCGTGATACGAACCGAACCGTGGGTTTTGTGAACCGTGCCACCCCTAATAATTGCATTAATGAGAAATTGAACAGGTGTTCCTAATAATCCTTTAGGTGAGTGTATATCATCTACGATAATATTGTAATTGTTGTTTTAATGGTATGCAATCTGACATTAACGAGCAGGCCTATATCCCTCACTTAACAAAAACACAGCCAGAGAGCAGACGCATACGTGTGCGCATTTAGAGTGTATGCATTCGCTGCGTGATTTAGTCTATTAAAGGTCCTATGGCATGGATTTTTTATTTTATTTTATAATGTATTCTGAGGTGTACTTATATTGTTAGTATGATTTTTACATCATAAAATGTCATCATTTAGAAATAAAAGGCATTTTTTCTATACTGATGTTTCAAGGGGCGTGTCTGCTGTGAGACTTCAGTAAAAACGCCCACTGTTGTGATTGGCTGACATCTTTGCATTTGAAATGAGTATCAGATCTTGTAGCGGCCTGCCAGAGAGACGGATGGTCCTGAGTTCACTTCTCATCAGTTCTCTCAGCACGTCTCAGTTCAGTGAACTGTTGTAGTTACTAGCATATACTTCAGGTTATTAGTTTATTTCTAGTCGGAGGGACTGTCACTCATGTCAGAAAGTTAGTAACTTTAGTAAATTATGGATCAGCGCTGATTCGCGACGTGAACCGTTTAGAACGATTCAGTCCGATTTGGTGAACTGATTCAACCGGTTTACTAAAAAGAACCGGTTTAAAATAATGATTTGTTTGCGAACCAGCCATCACGACGGACCAGAGACGAAGCAATTGCTAACAAAGTTATATATTGTAACTACTGAGTTGTGAGAGCGCTGTCAGCGCAAGTTTATTTTGTTTGTATCTAAGAGTTCTGAATAAACAGTCAGAGTCCCAGTCACGCCAAGCCCGTCTTCCTCCATATTCTACCAACTTTGTAACACATGTAATGTACTATTACAGCTGTTGAGATTAACAAGTTACGAGTAAGTGTTGATTATAGCATTATTTTTAAACATTGTCCTATCGTATGAAAGGCGTCAGTGACGCGCATTGAGTACACAGCGCAAACAAAGACACAACAGCAGTAATCAAATGTAATCCAGTTTATTGTGGGGATAGCTGGCTAGCCTAGCCCGGATACGCTCACGCTTACCCCCCTTCTGCTTAATCTTGCGCCTCCGCTGTGGGCGAGATGCAGTACTGGGGGTCGGTGATGTTGAATGCAGCCCAAGCCTTGGTGTGCGTGAGGTTTATCTCCAAAGATGTGGCTCATCCGATGTTGAGCAGAAACTCACGACTGTATGCACATTTTAGAACAGATAGACGCAATGAGGACATACAAAAACACTGACTCACAAGATATAAAACACGAAAACACTGTTCTGTCGGGAGAGAGAGAAGCTGCAGCGTGTGCACGAATAATAAAGTTCTGTGTGAACTTGAATAATTAGCTACACATCAGAAATCACTGATCACATATCAGAAGGAACTGAAAAAAGACTTCTGTTTTCATTTGTACATCCAAACACTGAGAAACTGCCAGCATTCACTCATTCACAAGCCATGATCTCTCGAGGAGAAACAAATATGGCGCTTGCATGGGCGTGCCAAATCCTCTGGGCGGAGGAAAGGGAGGTAACCATTCCTGTTATGACGTCATAACAGGAAAATTCAAGATCAGCTCGTTTGAGCTGTCATTTTCTCAAAGGCAGTGAAAGCCAGAACTCAGTTTACACCGATCAAAATTTCGGACCCACTTTATATTAGGTGGCCTTAACTACTATGTACTAACATTTTAACTAATAATTTGATACATTGCACTTATTGCGTACATACATGTTTTTACATTGTACTTAGATTTAAAAAAATACCTGCATGTAGTTACATCTGTAATTAATTTCTGTAGTTACATTTGTAATTACACAGTTGACACTTCCCTTACACCTAACCCTACCCTTACCCTTTACCCATACCACCACACCTGTCCCTAACACTACCCGTATCCCACCTCAATATCAGCAAAGGTGTTTTGCAATACAATTTGAACACAGTAAGTACATTGTACTTATTTTTTGATGTAAGTACATAGTAGTTAAGGCTACCTAATATAAAGTGGGGCCAAAATTTCTAGCCACTTGGGGACAATATTCAGGCTAGGGGAACTCATATTAATGTTGAAAAAACCCTCATAAAATGAACATTTCATGCCATGGGACCTTTAAAATGCTTTTATAATGCCCCCAAAATTCTAGATAAGGGGCAAAAATTCCCCTGTGTATGTTCCCCTTTTAGATTTATATAATTTAATATAGGTAATATCACACGAAGAGTGGCGTTTTGTCAGGGTTCTGTCACTTCGGTCTAGTTTACTCTTGGTTTGTGACAGAGCCCTGACACTCCTGTATTGTTTGTCTTGTCTTGTGTGAGCACGCAGCTTTGAGCATGCTCGAGCTGCATGCTCTTCTGTCCTTGTGTTTTGTGTGCGGGGCGTGGTGTTCGGATCCCAGCACTTCGGTCTAGTTTGGGTTTCAGTTTTGTGTTGGGATTCGGACATTCATGCTCCGCGTGTTTGTTTTTTGTCGAGCGCACGGAATGAGCATTCGCTCGTTCTCGTGCGCTCTGTCTTGTCGTGTGAGCATGCGCTCTTCTGTCCGTGTGTGTTTGTGTAGCACGCGGTTCGTGTTTACATCGCTTTACATTGCTTTCATGTTATGTTTTGTGTTGTGTAGCACGTGACTGGTGTTTTTCACTGGCTGCGTGCTTTCATGTCATCATGTTTTGTGTGAACATGCAGCTGATGAGTTTTCATTAGCTGCATGTTCATGTCACGTTTGGTGTGAGCACATATATCTTGTCAAGTGTTTCTTTGTGCCATGTGCTCATGTCTATTGTCTAACCCCGCCCACCTTGTTTCCTGATTATTGGTTCATTTGCCCCACCTGTCCTCCCTCGTTACCCTCTTTTGTTTGTTCCCTATTTAATCTCCTTGTGTTTACAGTCCAGTGCGGAATCGTCGTATCTTCATGCCTCATGAGCATCCCTGCTCCCTGGAAGTCAAGTCAAGTCAAGTCAAGTCAAGTCTGTTTTTCCCCCTCGGGGTAGTTTGTTTTTGTCTTGTTTTATTTTTATTATCCACATTAAAAGCCCTTATTTCTGCATCTTTGAGTCCTCGCTTCATCCCTTCTTCAAACCCTGACAGTACGATTCCGCCAAGAAGAGGACTCAGCAGACAATGGGCATCTTCCTTTTTCCTTCTCCCACCACTGAACCTTCAAACCACCAGCTGTTGGTCCAGCATGTAAACGCCCGTTACATCCGTCAGCAGGGGACTAATGTGAGAGACTTTGCGTGTGACTTCCTCATAGAAGTGGACCACCTGGCGTACAGTGAGGCTGAGATTAAGGAGGTTTTTAACATCTGTCTTGATCAACCTCTCAGCCTGTGGGAGATGTAAAAGCTGGGGAGTCTTGGTTTCTGGGACTTCGTTTACCATGTTTTCCATCTTGGGGAGCCTGAACCTCCACCTCAAGCGGAGTCCCATCCCACTGACTGTTCCCTTCTTCCTTTGGCAGTCAGAGGAAGCCCCAGCCCTCCGATGACCCAGAAACGGAGTAGGAGGAGGAAGAACCGGCCCGCCTCAGTCTCCTATCCAGTGGGGGCGACACACCATGCAGGTTTGCCAGAGGTGGCTGTAGAGGCTCCCCTAGAGGCGGCCGTCAGCGCTGCAGCACCCCCAGAGGCGGCCGTCAGCACTGCAGCACCCCCAGAGGCGTCTGTCAGCACTGCAGTACCCTCAAAGGCGGCCGTCAGCACTGCAGCACCCCTACAGGTGGTAAGCACCCAACCACCGCCTTGTTCTCCTAGGAGGAAAAGGAGGAGGAGGAAGAAGGCTTTCTCCTTCCTACATGGCCTGGAGGCCATCCCAGAACCTGCTGCCGGCCCTGAGACGCCCCCCAGGCGTCTTGCACTGCCCGCGCCCCCCAGGCGTCTTGCACTGCCAGCGCCCCCCAGGCATCTTGCCTGCCAGCGCCCCCCAGGCGTCTTGCCCTGCCCGCGCACCCCAGGCGTCTAGCGCTGCCCGCGCCGCCCAGTCGTCTAGCGCTGCCCGCGCCACCCATGTGCTTTGCCCTGCCAGCTCCAGCACCGCCCTGGTCATCAGCCGGGACTCCTGATCCGCTGGAGCCACCCTGGTCCATCCCTCCGGTCCCACCCTGGCCCTCTGCCATGTCTGCTGACCCACTGGAGCCCGCCTGGCCCATCCCTCTGGCACCGCCCTGGCCTTCAGCCAGGACTCCTGACCTGCCGGAACCTGCCTGGTCCGTCCCTCCACCACCGCCCTGGTCATCAGCCGGGACTCCTGATCCGCTGGAGCCACCCTGGCCCATCCCTCTGGCACCACCCTGGCCCTCTGCCAGGACTCCAAAGCTGCTGGAGCCTGCATGGTCCGTCCCTCCAGCCCCACCCTGGTTGTCTGCAGGGGTTCTTGATTGGCAGGAGCCACCCTAGTCTGTCCCTCCAGCTCCGCCCTGGTCTTCTGCTGGGGTTCCAGGCCCGTCTGAGCCTCCCTGGCTCACCCCTCCCGTCCCTCCCTGGTCCATGCTGGAGACTTTCTGGACTGTCCTGCTGGCTCTGACTTGGCTCCCCTCCCTCCCTTCCCTCTTTGTCTCTGTGTTTGATTTTCCTGTTTCGTCTGTGTATCTGTCGTGTTATCTTGTTCCTGTCTTGTTTTTGGTGTCCCTCGTTAGGGACGCCGGTAGTGTCAGGGTTCTGTCACTTCGGTCTAGTTTACTCTTGGTTTGTGACAGAGCCCTGACACTCCTGTATTGTTTGTCTTGTCTTGTGTGAGCGCGCAGCTTTGAGCATGCCCACCAGTTTAAAGACACTGCTTTAGGGGGTCCGCTGAAGTTCAATGGGCTCAGGGGAGGCAAATCTCGATTGTCTTCTTGGCTGAATTGGTCTATCCCTTCAAAAGTTAAAGACCAAAAAAAAAAACTTGCATTCTCATAGAGATTTGGGGTGGTAAAAGATGTCAGTACATTCGTTTGGCTCTGTTTTATGCAAACCATAATAATACGAAAATGAGTCTTTAAAGTATTTTCTCTACTTTTGCAAAATGCATAATGATGACGTTATTCAACAAATTGAAGTTTTAATCAAATTTATTTTAACAGTGGCTGGTTCATCTAGAGTGGCTCAGCCTCTAAACGAAAAAACGCTGCATACTGATAATATGCATGGTTTAAACCTCAGAGAAACCAAGATCATATCATGCATATCAAGAAGCAAAATTGCCTGGATCTGAGGGTGAGCATGTCAATCGAGGGTGCCCTCCTCTCAGACAGCAGTTCCCATGGTGATGATGGGGTAACTGTGGGAGTCTGGGATTATCTCGTTGCCTAGACTCATACTACATTCTCGTTCACAGCTTCGCACATGCTGTCTTGGATATGCTATATAACCTACTTGTTATTAGGACATTTCCTGGTAAATCAGGAAAAAGTAGGTGAGTAGTCAGTCTAAAATAAAACTGCATTTCTAAGTGTATGAATAGCCCACTGTCTCAATTTGTACTGAATCCATTCTTAAAGGTACAGTCCACCAAAACTGAAAATGCAGTCATCATTTACTCTTATGTTGTTTCAATGATTTTCTTTCATCGGTGGAATGCAAAATAAAATATTTTGAAGAAAATTCATGCAGTTCTTTTTATATAACCAAACCAGGTAGTGACCAGGTGGTGTCATAGCCTGGCTCTGCCCTCCTGCGTACTTCCGCTCAACTTTCATTTTCCTTTAGTACTCCGTCTGGGATTGCGGTATATGCTCTGGTTTTCTGGTCCAATCAGCGGTCCAATCAGCGAACAGAGGGAGTGATGACATTGATGTCATGAGTTAGTTAAGATGACATACACTGTAGCTCTTAAATCACATTCAAAACGCATTTTAATCGTTTACTAGTAGAGGTGTAAAAATGCATCAATAGTATGTGTATTCATTCTACAACATATTTTCCTTTACTTTATTTAATCAATAATAACATTTACATTTGTATCCAAATAAATGGACACCACTTATGTCAACATTTTATTTTGATATAGTGAATATTAAGTCTGATGCATTATTTTGTCAATATTCGACTATAGTGCAAATTGTCTCTTTAATTATATTTATTTTATCAGCAAATATTTTGAAAATAATACAATAATCCAATTAATCAAATAAATAATCCAAATACATTATATTGGATCAAATCATAGCCAGCTTCAAATTCATGATGCATTGTATGGAAATGTTTACAGCCAACCTGATAAACTCCTTTTCCATGAAAAAAAAAAAATCATACAATTTAGAAAGAAAAAAGAAAAAAGTGAAAAAGTGGTAGGCAGAAATGTCCTTTGCTGGCTGAACTATTAGTATTTTGATAACTTTAAGGACCCTATCATACACCCGGCGCAATGTGACGCAAGTGTTTTTTTTTTGCTAGTTTCAGCCCGGCGCAGTTATCATTTTCACGTCCAGCGCCACATTGTTTAAATAGCAAATGCATTCATGCCCATCTGTTCACCCATGAGCTTGTTGGTCTAAAAAAATAGTGCTGTGTTCAGGTGCAATGTTGGCACATTGCTATTTTGAGGCAACTGAAAACTACTGCACCATTGACCAACAAAAACCTGGTATAAAGTCAATAGTGCAGTATTATTTGTGTTATTTAAAAGGCGAGCTAGTAATATGCACTATAAGCGGGTGCACAATGTGCGTACACTCTGCTTATTACACACACAGGGATGCGCAGCAGCACACAAACAAATTTTAAATATTAAAAATAAAAGGATTTCACTCTGCAGGAGTGTTAAGTCCAAATCCGCCATGGTGCAAGCACAACTGGCTTTTAAAGAGAATGGGAGATGAGACTCTAATTGGTTTATTGCATGTTACGCCACCAAAACACACCCTTTTGGACAGAGGCGTAGCAAGCTTTTCAAAAGTGTGGGGGATGGATGTGGTTTGTTTGTTAACAATAAAAACGATGAATACAATATTCTTAGGTGACGGGAACAAAGAGGTTAAGGAGAAAAAAAATTCATTTTTTTTTTTTTTACTTAAAAGACTTGTAAAACCTTACTTAAACTTAAAACTTTAATGAATACAGGTTTGGAACAACATTAGAGTGAGTAAATAATGACAGAATTTTAGAGGTGAACTGTCCCTTTAAGGACAGCATGTTCACTATAGGCTGCGCTGCTGTCAATTTAAGACGTGCATCTAATATACAGACACACGCAAATTTACTTTCACCGACTGTGTTTATGTTAACCTTGTGTGTATTTGACAGTATTAGCACAGTAAGACTACTTAGTCCAGTAATCAAGTTTAGCACGCGAATAACCGGCACGGCTTTAAAACGCATGCAAATAATGAACTTTCGTGATTGTGAATAACTATAGTGTTCTGTGAGTATAACTCTCTGACACCAGCATTGCAAGCGTGTCTAGCACTGTGTATAGTGATTGGATATTATCTCATATCAGCGCGTAGACTCACAGGCACACTGCAAAAACAAAACAAAAAAAACAACGCAATTCACAAGCGCGTATTGAACCGTGAATGCCGTACCGAACGGTTCAATATTATAATGAGAATTGTGGCATCCCTAAAGCGTTTGTGCAAAACTGCGGGAAAACTGCAGAAAAAGTGTGGGTGTTGAACCCTCTCACCGGGAAAAGCGTGGGTGTTAAAACACCCACATCCCCCACGGGTGCAACGCCCTTGCTTTTGGACCATGCTGACCATTTTTTTCCATTTTTAAACTAGCAAAAGCGGATTCGGACACACCCTAAGTGCATCTGCGGCATGCACTTCAGACCATGCACTTAGATCGTTAAAATAGGGTCCTAAGATTAACATTTTCCTTTGCCATAATGATTATTGCATCACACAGCATGGTTCAGTTACCTTTCCTTAGCAATGGTTCCATCAAATAAATATGAATCCTTGTCCTATGTAAGATATCATCATTGTGGTATTTATATAGACATTTAAAAGATAGGAGAAGGAGCTCAAATCCACAACATGAATTACATCACTTATCCATTAAAGATGGAAAATTTCCCCTAATTACCATTAGATTAACAGTATCAACATGGCATTATTGTGCAGTACTTTCACAGACTTAACCCGTAGGTCATTAATAAGCCACATAATAAGCGAACACATTCACGAGAATGTAGTGAGCAGCCGCTCCTAGAAAAGGGAATCTGCATATCAAAGGTACTTCGATCTCTGCCCTTCCACTAGGAACACATCAAACAGGAATGACAAATAAATAAAGAACACTTCAACTTGAAACCACTTGAAAAGGAAGCAGCCTCTCAAAACAAACTGCAGTGAGCTATCCTTGTGCAGTTTCTCCGTGTGGGAGCGGAGCGAAGGGTATGAATACCACTTCCTATAAATAATAGCTTATTGGTTTCCATGAAGACATTTCTCAAAGGAATACATAAGATACATATTCAAAGGCAGCCTTCTCTGATGGGGGCATCTGTATGTCTTATAATGCTAAGCAAAAAAAAGAAAACATTACTTTGCTAGATAAACAAGACCTTCACAGCTTCAGAAAATACATCAGGGGGTCAACAACATCCCTTGTTGAATTATCTGCTGCTTTGACCAACATAATGAACATTCTGCTGTTAACAGTTAAGACAGGTGATCTTTTATAATAAGATAAGTCATCGTGTTCAAATAGGAAGGGTGATGAGAAATTATGTATTGAGACCTTGTTAATATCTAGTTCTCAAACATCCCTGCAAGTTATTGCATGTGTGATACGGTTTAGCTGGCTGAAACATGGGATATTCAGAGCTCATTAAAACTCACATAAAAATCTTTTTTTTTTTAAACTTGGATTATTATTTTGTAAAGTTTTTATATTTTCAGCCGAGGAATGTGTAATGAGAAAGATAATTAATGACATGATATCAAGCAAATTAGCAGACTTACAGTATATTTACAGTATATCTCAATGCATTAGGATATTGAGGTCAAACATTTTTATATACATATTTTAAAAAGGTAGGCTAAAAGTATTATAATACTAATTATAATAAAATCTAAATTATTTGTAGATGCTGTGACTGGGTCACAAACAATTTATTTACTAATTTTTTTCATTTTAACCACTTTTAATCAACTTTTTGTTTTCATTAGTTCATCTGGAACAGTCCTGTAGTGTGATTTTTTTTTAAAGGGGTCATGAATTGAGAAATCAACTTTCCATTGAGTTTTAGATATATCAATATCAAAGAAAGAATATCCTGTAAGTTTCAGAGCTGAAAACTTCCTTGTTAGTCAAAGAAAAGCGATTGATCGATCTGCGAATGTGCGTCCCCGTGACATCAGCAGTAAAACCCCGCCTCAGGAAAGCCTGATTCTGTAGACCCACCCACCCAGCACCCACTAGTGCCTGACATAGATAAATAACATAGGCCTACGTGAAGCTAAACCGGATCGAACTTTCAAGCAAAAAACGCAGCACTTCATTCGGATTCCAATATTAGGAATGCATGGTTGAACTTTATTTTTAATGAAGTTCCAGCTCACGTGTGTAAGACATTGCGCGTTTGTTCGCTTCATTTCACTGTGGATTCGTTTGTAAACAAGAGACTGGAATTGCAGACAGAATGAGATTAAAAAACGATGCTGGATCTGACAGGAATGATGCAACACACTTATGTGAGTAAAAAAAGTTTTTTTATGTGACAGTATTTCATTGTTACAGAACGTTTGATATCTACTGATTATGTGTACATGTCTAACTAAACATATACCACGCTGTCACAGGCTGGAGTATGAGGTGTTGTTGGTTCATTGTCCTGCGAACGGGGCTCAGACTCGAACATGTATAGGACAGGGCTCGCAAAGCCTGACGTCCGGGGCTATCTGTTTTCAAGTCGGGCTACCAAAATGTATTACGGCCTGCTGACGGGTTATCTTAAATAGTGAAATAACATTCCTTTCTTGATGTGCGTTGTTCACTCTCTTGACTTGATATTTGAAAGAAAATTTTGGGCGGGCCAAGCAATAAAAATAACATTCCAATTAATTGCTGGTGGATGAAAGATAAATCATTGTGTTTGTTTGATAAAGACATATTGCGAGCCCTGCTGTGGGCGAATCATTCTGGTTGCCATTTTCAAAACGTTTCCCACATGTACTGACGGAGTCGAAGCTCATTATAATGTGCAAAACTGTTATCCAATCATAGCAGTGGGCGTTTACTTCCAAGTCTTTAGTGCAGCACGCCCACAAAAACAGAGCGTTCCAGGAGCTAGTCTCAAAACCATGGTAGAAAATAGCCTGTTACTTATTCATTATGATGTTTTTGAATGTAAAAACCACGCAAACGTCATAAGTTGACACCAGACAACAGTATAAAAAAAATTAAAAAGTCAGTTCAGGACCCCTTTAATAGCACAAATATTGTCTCCCAAGTAATACGAGGTCATGAAAACTACATGCACAATAATTATAATACAATTACATTTAACCAGTCGACCATTTAAAAGCTTTTAGACGGAGATTGGCATGTCACACTGCAGAACATACAGTATAGTTTCCAACAGTTCACCACATAAATACAATGTTTAATCAAGCTATAGAAGAAAGAAAAGAAAAAAACTGTGAATATTAGGTGTTGCTCAATCTCTCTGCAGGCTATCTCTTTTGCTTTACTCAGTTGTAGAAGCTGCATGGAGAGGGAGTGAAGAACTCCAGCACTGGATCCAAAAATACAGAATATAGTACATTTAGGAGCACCACACTGTAAAAAAAATTCAAGTGCTTTCAACTAATTATTATTTAGTAACTAGTTCCACAGATTTTTTACGTTCACTCAATTTCGCTCTACAAATTGTTACCTGAATTAATATTTATTAATTGGGTCAAACTTGACTTCAACTTTAAAATTTACATTTACTCAACCTGTTTTATATTTAATTCAACTAAAACGTTTTAATTAGAATGTTTCATAATTTTTAAATTGTTTTAATCATTACTAGTAACAAAATGTTATAGCAAACTAAAATGTTATAGCGAACTAGTAACAAAATGTTATAGCGAGGGTAACAAAAAAAAAAATGAAAACACATTATATCATCTACATTTTCGTTACAACAACAAAATTAATTTCAAATTTCTTTATTATAATAATAAAAAATTACCAAAGCCCTTGTAACTTTGAGACCTATTCAAACTCTTTATGTTGTCAAATTTGGAAGAATATTTTGAAGAATATTTGTAACCAGACAGCTGACGGTAGTCATTAACATCCACAGCAGGTAAAAAAAAAAGTTGTGGAAGTCAATAGCTACCATCAACTGTCTGGTTACAAATATTCTTCAAAATATACTCTTTAATGTTCAAGAGAGAAACATACAGGTTTAGATCAACACAAGGGTGAGAAAATGATGGCAGAACTGTCATTAGTAGTGAGTTACATTTTTGCATTGAATTTCCAAACATTTCTATATATTTACATATATTAGTACAGAAAAGAGTAAAATAAGTCATAAAACTAGATGATACAATGCTTAAAATTTAAATAATTGTTTTCATGACATTTAAATAGACTGAATATTTCCTCTAAACATTTACTAATATTTCATGAACTGAGAACAATAAATAAAATCTTTTTTTTTTTTTTTTTTGACAAAAAAACAGCAAAATACAAAACTCTCGTAGGGGAAAGAGAATATACACATACATGTAATTACAAATGTTGTCAAAATACAAAAGTTAATAACTAAACAGAAAACAACAACAAAACAAAAACAAAAAAAGAAAGAAAGGGGCTATTTAAAAACACAAGTCAATGTCAAAAGGCTAAAAGATAAAATAAAATAAAAATATTATTTTTCCCCTTTCCCCTTCCTTTTTCTCTTTTGACTTTATACACACAATTCAAATCTGACTATCACAATTCTGACTTTATACACACAATTCTGACTTTATATCACACAATTCAAATCTGACTATCACACAATTTTGACTTTATATCACACTTCTGACTTTATATCACAATTCAAATCTGACTATCACACAATTCTGTCTTTATACACGCAATTCTGACTTTATACACGCAATGCTGACTTTATACACGCAATGCTGACTTTATATCGCACCATTCAATTTTGACTCTATACAATTCTGACTTTATACACACATACTCTTTACTCTATACTCTTTTTTTTTTCTTTAACAGACAGACCAAAATAGTGCAGTAATAAACAAAATAGTAATTCCATAAGTCCAGAAGTGAAATAAAAATGTGTAAATGTATAGGTGTGTGGGTGGGTCTGTGTGTGCATAAGCAAAGTAAATAAAAAATTAATTATTTATTACCATCTTCATTACCATCACCACCACCACTCATCACTTCCATCATACTGCCTTCATTGTATTAGTAAAAAAAAAATCTAAAAAAAAAAAAAATCCAGAAATCACAATATATAATAATCTAAAAAAATTTTTTTTTCCAGAAATCACAATATATGATTTTTTACCTGTTTATTTGTATGATACAGTGGCAAATAAGTATTTGAACACCTGTCTATCAGCTAGAATTCTGACCCTCAAAGACCTGTTAGTCTGCCTTTAAAATGTCCACCTCCACTCCATTTATTATCCTAAATTAGATGCACCTGTTTGAGGTCGTTAGCTGCATAAAGACACCTGTCCACCCCATACAATCAGTAAGAATCCAACTACTAACATGGCCAAGACCAAAGAGCTGTCCAAAGACACTAGAGACTAAATTGTACACCTCCACAAGGCTGGAAAGGGCTACGGGGAAATTGCCAAGCAGCTTGGTGAAAAAAGATCCACTGTTGGAGCAATCATTAGAAAATGGAAGAAGCTAAACATGACTGTCAATCTCCCTCGGACTGGGGCTCCATGCAAGATCTCACCTCGTGGGGTCTCAATGATCCTAAGAAAGGTGAGAAATCAGCCCAGAACTACATGGGAGGAGCTGGTCAATGACCTGAAAAGAGCTGGGACCACCGTTTCCAATGTTACTGTTGGTAATACACTAAGACGTCATGCATGGCACGGAAGGTTCCCCTGCTTAAACCAGCACATGTCAAGGCCCGTCTTAAGTTTGCCAATGACCATTTGGATGATCCAGAGGAGTCATGGGAGAAAGTCATGTGGTTGAGGAGACCAAAATATAACTTTTTTCACTAAACGTGTTTGGAGGAAGAAGAATGATGAGTACCATCCCAAGAACACCATCCCTACGGTGAAGCATGGGGGTGGTAGCATCATGCTTTGGGGGTGTTTTTCTGCACATGGGACAGGGCGACTGCACTGTATTAAGGAGAGGATGACTGGTGCCATGTATTGCAAGATTTTGGGGAACAACCTCCTTCCCTCAGATAGAGCATTGAAGATGGGTCGAGACTGGGTCTTCCAACATGACAATGACCCGAAGCACACAGCCAGGATAATCAAGGAGTGGCTCTGTAAGAAGCATATCAAGGTTCTGGCGTTGGCCTAGCCAGTCTCCAGACCTCCAATAGAGAATCTTTGGAGGGAGCTAAAACTCTGTGTTTCTCAGAAACAGGCCATAAACCTGACTGATCTAGAGAAGATCTGTGTGGAGGAGTGGGCCAAAATCCCTCCTGCAGTGTGTGCAAACCTGGTGAAAAACTACAGGAAACGTTTGACCTCTGTAATTGCAAACAAAGGCTACTGTACCAAATATTAACATTGATTTTCTCAGGTGTTCAAATACTTATTTGCAGCTGTATCATACAAATAAATAGTTAAAAAATCATACATTGTGATTTCTGGATTTTTTTTTGTTTTTAGATTATGTCTCTCACAGTGGACATACGATGACAATTTCAGACCCCTCCATGATTTCCACCCCTCCGTGAGAGAGCTTGCAAAATAGCAGGGTGTTCAAATACTTATTTTCCTCACTGTATATATGTGTGTATATATGTGTGTATATATATATATATATATATATATATATATATATATATACACACACACACATTATTACTATTATTATAATTTTTTTAAATCCTTCTCCTTCCTTTTCCTTCTTCTTTCTCTCTCTTCTACGTTGTGGTGCATTAAAAACACATGAAAAGATTAGGGGGGAATTGGAAATAATAAATAGATTTAACTACAGCAGTAGTGGTAGCAATGAAAACCAGGTTAGTAATTCCAAAACAGCAATAATAATAATAATAATAATAATAATAATAATAATAATAATAGTAATAATAATAATAATGATGGTGATGATGGCAATGGTGATAACAATGATAAGAGCAATGACAATAACAACAGCAATTACAACCATAAAAAAATAATACTAGTAATCATAACAATAACAGTATTGAAAATAATCACAATGATGACAATAATAACAAAAATGCAGTAATATCCGAGGGTTGATTAAAAGGTGGAAGGAATCAGAGTTGAGAGGATAGAAGGGATTCATAGTTGTAAGAGGTCAGAAAGTGTTGGATGGCAGAGGTCGGTTTCAGATGCGTAATTATAAGGGGGAGATGTGTATTCCATTGAAATGAAGTCTGTAATAAGGTTTTTCCAGTGGTTAATGTGTATTTTGTTACGAGTTTTCCAGTTCATGAAGATAGTTTTCTTGGCAATGGTTAGAGCTGTGAGGAGCATTTTGGAGTTTATATTTTTATAAGAAATTATTGTGAGGTCCCCCAGCAAGCAAAGAGAGGGCGATAGTGGGATGCGGCAGCCCACTGTAGCGGATAGTGACTGTGTGACCTCTTCCCAAAAGTGTTTGATTGGAGTGCAGTGCCAGGTTGCATGGATGTATGTATCTGTAGCTTTCTGATTGCAATGTGTGCAATAAATCAAATATTAAAGAATAAACTGTAGTAAAACGGTAGAAAGTTAGTTTGATATTGCAATACATACATATAAAAAAAAAAGAAATAAAAAAAAAAAACATGTTGACTAGTGAAAAAATGGGTGTCAACTATTTTACCTCTCCTCGTCTTAGGGGGAAGGTCCAGTTCAATTTGACTTTGAAGTCCGTTGACTTGAGTTACATTTATATTCTGCTTCTTGAGCTCTTGTTCAAGCCACATTCTCTCCCTCTCTCGTGCTTCTTCATCAAGTCCAGTTGGGTAATCAGGAAAAAAATTCAGTTCTGCCCTCTTTGGTTTTTTGGTATTCCACCTTGTTGTCTCTTGTTGATCTGTACTTCACTACAGCCGGTAGACCGCAGTTTCTGACGATAATGGCTTGGATTAGAAAATTTGCAATGACGACAAAGCACAAATGATATCTTGGTCACACCCTGTTGGAGAAAGAAAGGGAAAAAGTTATTTTAAAAAAATAGTTATGTTCTTTAAACATTTTATCAATATTAATAATTTGCTTGCATGTGTGACTAAACTAAAGTTGCAAGTTTGAAGCAATTAATTTTTTTCCCTATATTGTAACGTACATCTGAGGAAAACTGCTTAAAAAATGATGTACCTTATGCGTATAAAATTACTAAGAAATGGGAAATTTGGAATCTTGTGGTTGGAGTCCAATTGTTTTTTGGGGTCACAGTTATTTAGGCCTACTTCAAATAAAAAGTAACTCACAACCCTTCCTCTGGGACTTTAATGAAAAGAGTAAAATGAGTATCACCTAAGACCTGTTTGAAAACCGCCCTTAGACAACAGGCGAAATGGCTTTCTTTCTCGCTGTTTAGAATTCTTCCCGCTTGAAAACGAGCGCCATTTTATCATAGTTATATTCGTGGTTATGTCGTTCTCTTAACTTTACGGGACAATTTCAAAAGTTGGAACACAAGAAAAAAAAAATCACGCTCTACAAACCCACGTTACCCTAAATAGCCTATATTACTGGGCTTACATTACACATTTGACATGTTTCAGTACATTTGCTCTATAAAAATAAGCACGAAGGCCCTTGGCCTAATGAGAAAGGCCGTAACACAAAAATAGCACACAACACGCTGAGATTAAATCTAAAATACATTATAGTATTATAGTTTTTTTAACACTAAATTAAGTTATTGGCCCGACTTTATATTAGGTGGCCTTAACTACTATGTACTTAACATCAAAAAATAAGTACAATGTACTTACTGTGTTCAAATTTTATTGCAAAACACCTTTGCTGATATTGAGGTGGGATACAGGTAGGGTTAGGGACAGGTGTGGTGGTATGGGTAAGTTTAAAGGTCCCGTTCTTTGTGGTTTTTTGAAGCTTTGATTGTGTTTACAGTGTGCAATATAACATGTGTTCATGTTTCGCGTGTAAAAAAACACAGTATTTTTTCCACAATTTACTTATCTGTATACCGCTGTTTTCACTGTCCTAAAAACGGGCTGATGAGTCCTTGTTCTATGAAGTCCCTCCTTCAGAAATACGTAACGAGTTCTGATTGTGCCAGCGGTTCCCGTATTGTGATTTGACCGCAGCTTAGTGAACGTGGCACGGTTCCTGTGTTGTGATTCGACAGCAGCTTAGCGCACGTAACTTGCACGGAAAGGTCACGCCTCTTAACGGGAGATGTATGCGCTTAAATGATCTCTACAGAGTCCCTGGGAAAGCCAAACAAAGGTGATTTGACTCCGGGATGAAAATAACAGCGTCTCGACGACATGGCGACAAACACACTCAAACGCACCACTTCCTTTTCTCCACGCGACATTTCCTCTTCTCCACGTGGGACAGCAACAAGACCACGCCCCCTTTTTTCGCGTATTCTTGTGGGCGGAGGTTAGTCTGTTCTACTGTTCTACTGACGTAATTAATGAAGGAAGTACCAGGATGTAGTCCAAGCCGGCCGTTCGCTGTAGGCTTTGAAAGGGAACTTCTGTAGGCTTTGAAAGGGGACACTGAGGAAGAATCAGCTCTCCTCGGCTATCCTGGTGAACTTTTACCGCTGCGCAATAGAAAGCATCCTGACCAACTGTGTGGCAGTATGGTATGGGAGCTGCTCTGTTGCGGAGCGCAAGGCACTGCAGCGGGTGGTGAAAACTGCCCAGCGCATCACAGGGACTCCACTACCTGCCATCGAGCACATCCAGAGGAAACGCTGTCTGCATCGAGCTCGCAGTATCCTCAAGGACTCCTCTCACCCAGCCCACAGACTGTTTTCTCTCCTGCCCTCCGGCAGGCGTTTCAGGATTCTCCGGACCAGGACCAGCAGACTTAAGAACAGATTTTTCCCCAGAGCTGTCTCTTTACTGAACTCAAACCCCCATTGATCCACTTCCCTCATAAACTGCAAACTCTCCTACCTCACATCTGCCTTCACTTTGTTATTTGCACTACCGACTGTTTATTACAGTAACAACTGTCTACTTATGCATCTTGCACTGCCATATCTTAACTGGAATATGCTAATTTGCACTGCTGACTGTATTTACAGTAACAATGTTTACATTTGCATTTTGCACCGTACTTCTAACTGTAATATGCAACCACTTTCCACTGCACTTTTACACTTTCTTTCGGATAGCTCTGTCCATCATTTATTGCACTAACTTAATCCACTGCTATTCCTCATCTTGCCTAACATATTATTGTATACCTCTATCTGTAAAATTCTGTTCAAAGTAATAGCCATCTGTATATTATATTCATAGTACATATTCACCTGTAATAGCCATCTGTATATTATATTCATAGTACATATTCACCTGTACATTCTGTTTATAGTAATAGCCATCTGTATATTTATTCACTGTATATATTCACCTGTAATAGCCATCTGTATATTTATTCACTGTATATATTCATCTGTAAATTCAGTTCTGTTTATAGTAATAACCATCTCTCTATTTATACATATTTATATATATTCAGTAAATTTTTATGCCCTGCACTTACGCAACCATTGTATATATCCTGCACTTGCTGCTATTGCACTTCTGGTTAGACCTATACTGCATTTCGTTGCCTTGTACTTGTACTTGTGTAATGACAATAAAGTTGAATCTAATCTAATCTAATCTGTTAAATAAAATATCTCGCTTGGCATTGAACTTTGAGCGTTATAATTTTACAGGTATTATTTATGCTCTAACAGCAACATTACACACTAACTAAAGTTTGAACAATGGGATCATGAAGAACGGGACCTTTAAGGGTAGGGTTAGGTGTAAGGGAAGTGTCAACTGTGTAATTACAAATGTAACTACAGAAATGAATTACAGATGTAATTACATGCAGGTTTTTTTTAAATGTAAGTACAATGTAAAAACATGTATGTACACAATAAGTGCATTGTATCAAATGATTTATTAAAATTTTAGTACATAGTAGTTAAGGCCACCTAATATAAAGTGGGTCCAAGTTATTACTTAAACATGGACCACGTTAATGTAACGTAAATAATTAGCTCTCATTGACATGGGACATAACTTATAAAACGCTGATAAATACGAAAACATTGAATAAGTTCAACTTTGTACATTTTTTACTAAAATAATGGATATATAACTTACAAAACGCTTCTAAAGTTAAATATCCACACAAATAACATTAAATATGTTGTACACTTTTATCCACACATTTTGTCTGCAATTTAATCATTACACTTACCTGACGCGAACTGCACCCCTCAAAATTGCTTCTGAAACCCGCAAACTGCGCGAAGTCCTTCTTTGAGCCGTAACAATCCTTCCGCGAAGTCAAATGAGCAATACAGATCCTTCCGTGAAATCAAATGAGCTCTTGTACGTATTTATTCATTAAAATTAGGCATATTAAATTCAACAATTAACTACATATGTTAACAAACTATATATTTATATTAAATATGTAATATGTAGGCTATATAGAAGTGTTGTAGGATGGTCCATGTTCTCATCATAATGCATACCACCATAAACAAAACATCGAAAATACATCTAATTGCACAAATGTTGTTTTGATATATTATCAAATGTTTCTAACAGCACAAACAAAATCTATTTATCGTAGTAAAATTGTGTGTAAAATATTGTGTTGGCCTTACTTTTATAAAATGACTGGATTTGCGTTTAGTCCAGTCAACATTTCCAATTCTAAATGTTAACTGGATTTGACAATATCAATTAACTTAATGTTTTTCAAATATATTTCTTCTGACTTAATATGTCTCCTTAACTAAGCACAAGAAAGAAGATTAGTTCAACATATTTTTTTGCTCTTCCAACAATTTAATAATTGGCGTTTTTAGAGTGCATGTAATACAAAATACAGCATTTGTCAAGCACAGATCATGAATGATTCATATGCTTATTAAGAGTGACGCTTTTGTTTTGTCCGCTACTCTGTTTACTTCCTTCCTGTGGTTTCCTTCTCAGTAAACACCGCTTCTTGCTCTTTCTCCAAGGTCCTCATTGTTGGTTTGCTCTGGATTTTCACATGGTGACGCTGTCTATTCATGGCAAAGTCAATTTAGTAAATTGCGTTTCCTGTGTGGTGTGTATTCCTGTGAAGTACAATGGGCCTCATTTATCAATCTAAAGCCCGCCACACACTACAAGATATTCCAGGCGATTTTGGACCGTTTTCTCCCTTTTCGACAATCCTAGGACAAAGTCCACACTATCTTGATGGTATATTTTGTTTAGTCCTATTTATTTTATTCCTTTTATACAGCTACTTGATAGGGCTGCACGATTAATCGAAATCGAACCACAATCGCGATTTGGCTTATGTGCGATTATGAAAGCGTAAAGGCTGCAATTTACGGAAAAAGTGTTGTGCCTTTCGCAGTTCAAAATGCTTACGCTACGTCTGACGACATTGCACACCAGTTACTCTCGTCAGACAAATTTTTACTATATACATTTTTAAATATGGATATTTTCCTTACACAAACGCATCGCTTCAGAAGGCCTTTATTAACCCCCCGGAGCCGTGTGGAGCAGTTATGATGGATATAGATGCACTTTTATGGACAGAGCAACATTAACTGTCATTATAAAGCTTGGAAGAGCCAGGACATTTTTTAATATAACTGTGTTCGTCTGAAAGAAGAATGTCATGTATGACTTGAGGATGACTTGAGGGTGAGTAAATCATGGGCTAATTTTAATTTTTGGGTGAACTAACCCTTTAATGTGTTTATTGTGTTCATGTTCCATATGTTTTTCTCCAGTGTACAGGAGTTTTCCCCACAGTGGATGCATAAGAGGCTCATATGTCATATTAAAGACATAGACTCATTCTTGATTTTGCATACCTCCTGACAAAAATTAAGAAATTGATATCACCGATTTTTATAATAATAATAATAATAATAATAATAATAATAATAATAATAATAATAATACATTTTTTAATAAATACTTTTCTAGTGATTTTTAGTCATAGGCTCATGTTAGCAGGTACCCCTGCAGTTTTTTGTAAAATATAAATATTATTATTATTATTATTATTATATTGTTTTATTTATTCTTAAATACTCTATTTTATATTTTTAACCGGTTAACTGTCACTGGCCCATATCATTTGAAAGCTTACAAACTCAAGATTCATCTTGTGAAAACCGTTTTGAAATCGGATTTTGCCTTGGAAACGCTACTCTAAATTCTTCTAGCAGCTCCTCCCCTAGTGGGCGTCATCATGTTTCATATTACAATATTTATTCTAAAAACTTTCTTATCTTGACAAAACACATATCGTAGGAAAGGTCCGAGTCTCACGGTTCTAAATCTGCCAACTATTTTGTGATATTTAGACAAAAATATATATATTTGTTACAGGAGATTGCATACTTTTTTTTTTTTTTTTTTAAATCAATGGAATTTTAATGACACCTGGTGGCTATTTGTTGTACAGCGCCTAAACGAAATCTCATGGGAACTTCAATTTTTGTGATATCAACTTCAAATTTGGAACACAAATTGGTTAGACATTTGGCTTTGATTTGATAGTAATTTTTATAAATATTTAGTACAGTACATTTGATTTACGGTTTATTTTTTGAAGTTTTTCCACTTGAGCCATAATCTGCTGACTGTCTTCTTTAAAATGAGACCAAACTTATGTCTATATTCCAAAGCATTCTTGAATTGCAACCATTTAAGTTTGGATAGTGCATCTTCATGTATATTTTCAAAAAGGGGGGTGACAGTTAACAGGTTAATAATGAAAATGTTATTGTAATAGTAATTTTTGCATGGAAACGACAGTACGCCCAATTTCTTTTGCACGTTTTTTTTGTATATGAGGGCCAATGTGATTCCATTTGTCAACATAGCCTAATATAATTTAATGGAAGTACACTCACCTAAAGGATTATTAGGAACACCTGTTCAATTTCTCATTAATGCAATTATCTAATCAACCAATCACATGGCAGTTGCTTCAATGCATTTAGGGGTGTGGTCCTGGTCAAGACAATCTCCTGAACTCCAAACTGAATGTCAGAATGGGAAAGAAAGGTGATTTAAGCAATTTTGAGCGTGGCATGGTTGTTGGTGCCAGACGGGCCGGTCTGAGTATTTCACAATCTGCTCAGTTACTGGGATTTTCACACACAACCATTTCCAGGGTTTACAAAGAATGGTGTGAGAAGGGAAAAACATCCAGTATGCGGCAGTCCTGTGGGCAAAAATGCCTTGTTGATGCAGCAAAGCATTTGTATGCAGCAAAGCATTTGTGAAGCCACAACACGCACAACCTTGAGGCAGATGAGCTACAACAGCAGAAGACCCCACCGGGTACCACTCATCTCCACTACAAATAGGAAAAAGAGGCTACAATTTGCACAAGCTCACCAAAATTGGACAGTTGAAGACTGGAAAAATGTTACCTGGTCTGATGAGTCTCGATTTCTGTTGAGACATTCAGATGGTAGAGTCAGAATTTGGCATAAACAGAATGAGAACATGGATCCATCATGCCTTGTTACCACTGTGCAGGCTGGTGGTGGTGGTGTAATGGTGTGGGGGATGTTTTCTTGGCACACTTTAGGCCCCTTAGTGCCAATTGGGCATTGTTTAAATGCCACGGCCTACCTGAGCATTGTTTCTGACCATGTCCATCCCTTTATGACCACCATGTACCCATCCTCTGATGGCTACTTCCAGCAGGATAATGCACCATGTCACAAAGCTTGATTCATTTCAAATTGGTTTCTTGAACATGACAATGAGTTCACTGTACTAAAATGGCCCAGACAGTCACCAGATCTCAACCCAATAGAGCATCTTTGGGATGTGGTGGAACGGGGAGCTTCGTGCCCTGGATGTGCATCCCACAAATCTCCATCAACTGCAAGATGCTATCCTATCAATATGGGCAAACATTTCTAAAGAATGCTTTCAGCACCTTGTTGAATCAATGCAACGTAGAATTAAGGCAGTTCTGAAGGCGAAAGGGGGTCAAACACAGTATTAGTATGGTGTTCCTAATAATCCTTTAGGTGAGTGTATATTTATTATAAATTCTATTTTTATAATACACTTCACCCTTAAATGCATGTATGTTTCGCCAATCATTATTACATATAAGGGTCTGTAGCGACAGGGATCTATATCTAACATGGATGAAACTCAACCTGTCATGATAATATACAACTCTCCTGATATTAAAAGTAACAATTCTGCCCTACAAAGGAAAAAGGCAGTAACTGACAGTAGTTATTAATATTTTTGGGACAATCAAGATCTCCTTTATCATGTGGATAAGTATCTTGAGTCAATTCCATTGTTTTTCCGAGAAATAATGTTGTCTTAACAGTAACTTCCAAAAACCAAGAGAAACCAAGGCAGAACACCGTAACACCAGTTACTGTTATTTGTAATTGTTTTGTAACACTCAAATTGAGTTTAGATACTCTGCTATTGTTTAGCCATTGTTTTGAAGTTACAGTGCCGGCCATGGTGTTCTGCCTTTGTTTTACTCTCCATTAAAATGTGCGTTTAAATTGCATTGTAGTTTGTGTCATATCTGTCACTGAAACACTTCTGACACACACAATACCTGAATAAAAGTGTAGGTAAAACAAATAGCTTAGTGGTTGTTTTTACTAATAGCGTTTAAGGATGGCCCATTGCTCTCGAAGGAAAATGATGGATGAGATGGCTTTGAAACGCAGACATCAAGGTCAAGGTAAAATTGTGTAAAACAAAAGATGCATTAGACTATCAAATTAGATATATTGCAATCTACTTCATTTAGCTAGCAGCAGCCTATAGCATAAATAGGCTAGTCATCTATCCAATGAATAGGCTACCAAGCTGCTCAAAATAAAAAAGCAATTATAAATCATCCAAAATAAATGCCATGATCACTAGATTTTATACAGGTGTTACTATAAAGATTTTGTATTTTTTAGAAACCAAATATTGACAATATGGAAGTTACTGCCATTTACCTTGGTGTGACTTCTCACTTTTTTCTGACGATTTTTTAATGTAGATCATTTTCATTACTAATACATCTAATTGCCAGATTTTCAGTGTCCTACCTATAATTAATTTGGCTGGACAACTAAAAATCTTTAAAGTAATTTTTCTCAGTTCCACGCTCTAGCGAGTTAAGGTCTTTTGCCCTTGTAGGGCAGAATTAGAAGAATAAAATAATCATAACCTTTTGGAGCTTGAAAGGGTTAAGTTTGAGCAGATGCTTAATACCATCAACACTGTCCTCATCACAGCTTATTTTCCAGTACATCTCAAAACTATACATTTTCAATATCTCCAAAATCAGATCCACCATTAAGTGACAGTGACACTAATATCAGTTTCAGTACAGTACTTGCTCTGCAGTAAATTGCTGAGCCATTTCAAGTTTTGCTGATGACACCTCCCTATTCTTTTGTTTTCTGCCTGCGGTAACTACGAGTGAAACGTCACTTCATCATTGTGTATCACACATTGCAACCTTGTGGAATAAAGGAGAATTGCACTTATTCAGTCATCAAAGATTCAATTATTGTTGTGCAGAAAAAAAATACACTTTACATCGTTAGCGACCCTATACAATTTAAAAAAATAATAATAAAAAAAAGGGAAATGGCATTCTTTTAGAATTGTATTACTTTTTTCTTGTTATATTGTTTATAATGAATTGATTGAGGCATACTAAGAAGGTTGATGTCTTTGATGAACTTTAAAAAATTAATGAGGAGGAGGGTAATGAATGATGTCCCGGGTCACTAAAAACCTGAGGTATGTGTTTAAGAGTTAAAATGTAATGCACATCATCTCATCAAATAAATGCAGCATTGGTAAGCATAAGATGTTGTTATAGTTTCTCTCTCTCTCTCTCTCACACACACACACACACACACACACACACACACACACACACACACAATATTCAATAACAGCAAGCTATATGAAGCCAAAATGAAAATATAAGTGAAAAAATTATTGGTCTTGTTCTTTGAAGAGAGTACAATTACATGTCATCCAACTGTCCATGAACAAAACTAGACACTCAGCACATCAACCCAGTAGCAGCAGCATTTCATTTTCCAAGAAATGTTACAAACCCAACAGAAACAGGAATATATATAAATTGCCTCATTCAAGAAATTCACTACCATGACATACTCACCCCATCCGATCAAAGTGAAGCCCCACAGGTATTTAGAATCAGACAAGAAGGCCATGAAGATGAGACTATGCAGGTACAAGCCTTCCACCAGGATCCAGTAGTAGTTTGTAGCCAGGAAATAGATGAAAAGCAAGACGGTCACTTTACAACCCATCTGAAAAAGAAGTCATGTTTCGATTAAATAGAGCCAAATTGGGAAACAATACTTGGCTGGGAAGCAATACTTCAGCTGTGACAAACTATTTCCTACTCTTGGTTAGAGGCCACCACAAACAAGATATTGAAAACAGTCCTGTTTAGGTGCCTCAGTTCAGAGTCAGACTGACATAAGACAGCAAAATGAACCAAGATGCTTATGTTTTCTGTTATGGTACAATCTGAACAATCACAGGCTTCAATAGATCAAAGCAAAATCCATCTCCAGACTCTAATGCGCTCTTATTTGTTTAAACATACTGCATTGTATGACATAATCGTGAACAAAAGGGCAGATTAGGAGACATTTTTTTGTAGAATAAGAATACTTTTTTTTATTCTGTAGAACACAAAAGTAGATATTATAAAGAATGCTTCAAATTTTAAAAATCACAAATTCTTTTGAACCCGATTGACTTTCACTGTAGGGCCAAAAAAATAAATATATATTATATCTCGTGTTCCACAGAAGAAAGAAAGGGTGAACTGTCCTCTCTTTTATATTCTACAAAAATGCTCATCATCATGAATCCACTTTTAGAATAATTAGCTCACTAACTTAATTTAAGATGACACACTGTCAGTGTCAAATGACAGAAATACTCTTTAGAACAGTAGAAGTGTGACAAAATGACAACCTTTTACTAGTCAGGTGACTGGCTGAATGCTCTAGGTAGAGAGCTGCACTTTAATGAAGCTATTAGCTCACTGCCATGACAGATCTGTGTGGTTAATGGCCATAAAGCATTTTCAGACTGAATTAAAAGGAATTTCACATCACAAATCAAAACACTATCAAAGCTTACTGATGATAGATATTTCTCTTTTTAATTTCAGGAATAATTATAAGGTCGTTTTACACTGAAAATATCAAGTAATCAAAAATAAATGGATGTATATGGAATAATGTAGTGACCAACAAATGCTAAACAAATCCAAACTCTTATTTCCAAACTCAAATCCAAACTCTTTCTTAAAGACTAGCCACCCTCCTCTTAGACTTACACAATCTTGGTATTCTCTCAGGCAACTTCTTGACGTCAGGGATTTTTTTTTCAAGGACTATTGAAATACTTCCTATGTATGCTGGGTACTTGCTTTCCTTGAACAGTTGAAGGTGGATGATGTGTTAATAATGATAATTCTGGGGAGATTTGAGGAAAATCAAAAGAACTCACTCCATTTCTATGGATATTCTTTGAATTAACTGATTATATTGACTAGACAATCAGAGAAAAGAAGCCTTCTGAACCTTTAAAGTCTTGATTTTGATAAAGGGCATAATGTGTTTAAAATTCTGGGCATGTATTAAATTGTTGTTTGTGGGTTTGGCTTTCCGTTTTGGCAAGAAAGTGTAAAAAAAAAAAAAGTCCTAGAGGACCAAAGCAGGTGAACTGGGCCCTGACTGGCTGGGAAGCTTCCAGTGTGGTGGCAGTGCACAGGAGACCACGGAGGTGGCTAGGTGGCGCTGTGACCATTTTAATGGGCAGCGCTGAAACCTCTGGATGCTGGTCTGGGGCTGGAACCCTCTCTGGACGCTGGTCTGGGGCAGGAGATTTTGCTTGGCTCTGGACGTGGACTGGGGACGTCACTGGGCTCTGGAGAGAGACAGGGGACATCACTGGACACTCGGTGGGGACTGGAGGCATCTCCGTCCAAAAGTCGATAAGCCAGTTCATCTGCTGGTTCTGGTGAAGTTGATGCAGGGATGGCAGCAGCCATCTTGACTGGAGTGGAACAGGGTGACTGTGGCTGAGTGGTGGTGGTGTCCTTATCAACCTCACCAACAGTAAGTGAAGAACCACTAAAGATCTATCAAGATATTGGGCCAGGGAGCATGTGGTCGCTACTGCTGGTACCTGGCGAAATAAGCGGTCATCCAGCCCAGTCCAAAAGATGCCTTTCAGCCCCCCATCACCCCATGGTACCAGGTGGGCCAAGTCGAGGAACTCCTCCACATACAATAGACCAGCCATCTTGTGCTATTGCGATAAGCAGGTCAGCAAGGAGTGAGCAGAATGCCCATCTTGCTGCTGTCTTTCTGTCTTGGTCTGGTAATCTGTCACGGTGGGATGCACAGGAAGGAACAGGCAGTAGACTCAGAAGGTCCAAATATACCATAAACTTTAACATAAACTCCCAGGAACACCTAAGTACAACACGGGAAGCACACTCAACCATAATGGTTACCAGACAATGAGTGAGGAACAGGGAAGAACTTAAATAGCAAACTGAAATGAGATGATTAACTGAACACAGCTGAAACGTACATAACGAGCGAGGGTAACTATGGTGACAAACAAGTGGCGGGAATCTAAGACAAAGGAACACGTGACAGGATGAAAACGCAACGATGTTAAAGTCTTGTCCTGTCAATTATCTCCATAAAAAGGTGTTGACACTGATATGATATCACTGTACACTCTAAAAAAAAAAGGGTTCTATATGGCACCAAAATTGGTTCTTGGCTCGTAATCAGGGACGTGCATAGGGGGGTTGCTCATATGCCCTTCTCGACTCACGTTGCCCTTCCGAGGTGGAAAAAAATAAATTAAAAAATCATACAATGGATGCAGAATTTCATGTAGGCCTAGATAAAAAAATATATATTAAAAAAAATTTTCGCAAAGCCTCCTTCACTTCCATATTCGGGCACCCGTCCGAAAGTGAAAGTCGGTAGGGGGGAAGGGCAAACTCTGTTTACGTGGCTGCAGCGCTGCACGCGACCGGCACCTGAGCTGAGCCTGCATGAGCGGCACTAGAAGGAGATTGTCGCGGTTGTCGGGTGAGACGACTTACAGTTGTCGGAAAGACAACAAACAGACGATCAAACGGAAGTTTTATGAAATGAATTAAAATCTTCATAAATCCAGGATGAGTTTGCCACGTTTAGCCTAAATAATCAGACAGATAGCTTGCAGACAAGCAGCCTAGGCTACTATTTTTTTGGTAGGCATTAGGCAAACTAAGCTACATGTCTGCTGATAGTTAGTTTCTCACATTTTGTTTTAGCAAGAAGAATGAATGATGGAAGTAATGCATCACATTAATTATTTTATTCAAAATGGTTAAATGCCTAAATCCTATCACTATTTTGGGTATTGTTTGAAGCCAACATGTCCACTGAAAAGAGGCAGATTCAGGAGAGGGAGAGACGATTCAGGGAGGCAGCAAAGGGCAGCACATCACTGCAGGGTTGGCTGCGAAAAAGCCAACCAGCAGGTGAGACAGAGACTTTGTACTGTGATAAAGATGACATGACACTGTGAATGTGAATTGATTAATTCATCAGACTCATATTTTAGCCTACTAATGGCAATGTTTCATAATTACATTCCATTTAAGATGAGGAGGAGCAGTCACATGTAGGGATTTTCATGACTCAAGTCAAGTCATGTTTTTCTATGTTATTATAGCAGTTAAGGTGATTGAGTGCTGCATTTCAGTGTTTTACTTCTTTGTGTATGTATATTTTAATAAAGACCCTGTTATTCTCAGTCCTTCATATAGCCTGTGAGTTGGGGGATCATAGGGGAACCTTTTTTAGTGATATATAGCACCAAATTTGGTGCCTCAGTGGTGCTTCAGTGGTTCTTCAGAAGGTGCTATATAGCACCTTAGTCAAAGAACCGATGAAGAACCTCTGAAGAACCGCTGAAGAACCACTGAAGCACCAAAATTGGTGCTGGTGCCATATAGAAACTTTTTTTTTAGAGTGTATAGTATCACTGGAAGTCTAATATAAGTCTAATATAAGCATCAATAAAGTTAGAAAGAGGCTCAGTCAATAATCCCAGACACAATCAGTATATCTTTTACATTAGTAAAAAAAAAAAAAAAAAGCACTGTTAATAATAATTATTATTATTATAATTAAATGTTGCACTGGGGCAAACTGGATTTTTGTTTTGTTTTTTGAACTGGCTATAAGATAAGTATATAAGTATTTTTCTTTTAAAACAAAGCAAGTAGCTTCTGGATTCTAGGTGAGGAGGACATCTTTTTCTGACTTTGGACAGATAACAGTGAAGGAAGCGAAGAGGGGGAAAGTAGCTATAGCACAGGAAGCTGCTTAGATAACATTACCTGTGGCACAGTTCAATTTTCACCTGTAAAAGATCAGCAGAAAGACTCTTGAACACTTCAGACATCTGACAGTAGGTGATCCATCAAGTTAAAGACTAAGCTCAGTTGGTTTGTCTGGTCTCTTTGAACCTCAAACCTCTCTAACCTCGACAACATGCCTGGATCTGCCAAAACATCTGTCTGTGCCTGTTGGATTGTTTTGTCCCTTGACAGACAACTAAGGATAGACAATGTCCCTTGATGTTATCTTTGTGATTTGTTATTGAATTTATATACACTACTGTTAAAGAGTTTGGGGTCAGCAAGTTTTTTTTTTTTTTTTAAAGAAATACTTCTATTGTAATGTTTAGGCCAAGAGGAGGATTCAAAAGGTCCAAAACAAAGGTATTTATTAAATAAAACAAACTCGGGAAGATGCTACAATACCGTAACACAAGACAATACCTGACAATGAACTGAAGAATAGGAGGAACTAAAATACAAAGTGATAACAAACTCAAGGGCGAACAGGTGTGCTGATTGAATGAGCGTCTATGAAAACGAATGACTATTACTGTGACTGAAGATAAACTAAAAGTTCATGAAAATGAAACAAACTAAACATTACTGTGACATTTATTCAGTTATTGACGCTACAGATTTGTATAATGTTATAAAAGATTTCTATTTCAAATAAATTATGTTCTTCAACTTTCTATTCACCAAATGAACCATTGTTTTCACAAAAAGCTGCACAACTGTTTTTAACATTGATAAGAAATGTTTTAGCACCAAATTGGCAAATTAGAATGATTTCTGTAGGACCATGTGACACTGAAGGGTGCTGTCTTTAACAGTTGTGCTGTGAGAGAAATTTGTTTATCCAGTGCCTTCTGGACATAATCAATAATAATGACTGTGAGGTCAAGATCTCTTGTTTAACATTACTGGGTGCAAAATGTATGATGGTCATAATGACCAAAAGTGGGTTCTTTCTTGATCTGAAGCCTTCTGGGTGGGAACACATTTGGATGTAATATATTCGGAGTGGAGCTAACGAAAAAAGGAAATTAATAAGAGAACGGCTTTTAAATCCACTTTAATTCGGTGTCAAAAAAGTATGTTTATGTCTTTTGAGAGTATCATCTTTTAATTGTCTGTTAGATCACATTTAATTTATTCTCAGCCTGGTCATTAGCAATTGTATTATAGTAACTGTTAAATTGTCAACAAACAAAAAAAACTGATTACATATCTGAAAATCTAAAAGAGACTGTATTACCATTGGGTGAAGTTAACATTGTTAATGTTCTCAAATTAACATGGATTTAAGAGCAACTTCTGACATCATCAGTTAAAACAGTACCATCTTACAGAAGGGTTTTAGGGCCAGATTTGCTAAACAGGGCAAATTAGCGTGAGAGTGCAATTCCAAAAACGAGTGGAAAGTTCAGCACGTGATCTACTGACAATGCACAAATGAAAGAACACAGACGCAACCGGATCCTTTCCATAATGACCAACGCAACCAAGAGCAGCGCAAATTAGTGGCTGGTTTAAGCTTTTTTGGGTGGTAAATAATGCCGCAAATGGCAGTAAATTGACTAGTTCAAACCTTAGTAAATCACCTTGCATGATTCATTTAAATACTCTCCTCCCATATATTTTGCGTCTGAAAGGGAAACTTCTACAAATTAAATTAAAAATTAGTAAATCCTGATAGTAGAATGCCAAAAGAGGGTTTGCACTGATGCAAGCTGTTAGTAAATCTGGCACTTAGCCTCTCTGGTAAGTTCTTAAAAAATTGTTCTAGGGATGTATGGATACCCTTGTGAAAAAGAATTATAGCCTTCTTCAAATTCATTTTATGAAGTTATATTTTTGGGCCCCACTTTATATTAGGTGGCCTTAACTATTATGTACTTACATCAAAAAATAAGTAAATAAGTACAATGTACTTACTGTGTTCATATTGTATTGCAAAACACTTTTGCTGATATTGAGGTGGGATACGGGTAGGGACAGGTGTGGTGGTATGGGTGAGTTTAAGGGTAGGGTTAGGGACAGGTGTGGTGGTATGGGTAAGTTTAAGGGTAGGGTTAGGTGTAAGGGAAGTGTCAACTGTGTAATTACAAATGTAACTACAGAAATGAATTACAGATGTAATTACATGCAGGTATTTTTTTAAAATGTAAGTACAATGTAAATGTATGTACACAATAAGTGCATTGTATCAAATGATTCATTAAAATGTTAGTACATAGTAGTTAAGGCCACCTAATATAAAGTGGGTCCAGAATACTTAATTATACTAGTATACAAGTATATCTAGATCAAAAGTATGTAGAGATCAAGTATACGTAGAACAAATATCCTTAGACTTTTCTGTCAGTATAAGTCAAGTATACCTAAGTGCAATTTGAAGTATATTTCTCAGAAGTACATCAAGAATATTTCTGAGAAGTTCATAAAAAGTAGACTTTTTAGGATTTCACTTGAATAAAAATCTTTTTCGTAAGGGTACACAGTTTATGAATTAAAGTAAGAGGAAACATTAAATTGACATTTAATCATTTAGCAGATGCTTTTATCCAAAGCGACTTACAAATGAGGAGAATAGAAGCAATTAAACCAAAAAAAGCAACCATATGTAAGTGCAGTGACAAGTCCCAGTTAATATACTACTACACATAGCATTTTTTTTTTTTTAATAAATAGAAAAAGATAGATAAAATAGAAATAGAATAAAAAATGTTAATGGATCAAAAATTGTGACTCAAAAGACTCAGCAGCTCGGGTTGAGCTAGGCAGGTCATTCCGCCTGAAGGGGAACAATCAAAGTAAAGGTCTGTGAAAATGATTTAGTATGCTTTAGAAAATGATTTAGAAAATGAGATGGCACCACAAGACGCCATTCACTTGCATGCTTCTGGAGAGCACAAGAGCATAAGTCTGAAGCTGTGAGTTTAGGTATAGGGGTGCAGAACCAGTGGTCGTTCAAACATCAGTGCCTTAAATTTGATTATATAATTTGCTTTACACCATGTCTAGACACAGTGTTACAGTATAACAAGCAACCAATACTATAATATTTATAGTTCCATTATCATATTGACATACACTATATTGCCAAAAGTTTTGGGACGCCTGTCTTTACATGCACATGAAATTTAATGACATCCCATTCTTAATCTGTAGGGTTTAATATGTAGTTGGCACACCCTTTGCAGCTATAACAGCTTCAACTCTTCTGGGAAGGCTTTCTAAAAGGTTTAGAAGTGTATTTATTTTTGACCATTCTTCTAGAAGCGCATTTGTGAGGTCAGACACTGATGTTGGACGAGAATGCCTGGCCTTCACTCTAATTCATCCCAAAGGTGTTCTATCGGGTTGAGTCAGAACTCTGTACAGGCCAGTCAAGTTCCTCCACACCAAACTCATCCAAACTTTGTGCACTGGTGCGCAGTCATGTTGAAACAGGAAGGGGCCATCCCCCAAACTGTTCCCACAAAGTTGGAAGTATGAAATTGTCCAAAATGTCTTGGTGTGCTGAAGCATTAAGAGTTCCTTTCACTGGAACTAAGGGGCAAAGCCCAAACCCTGAAAAACAACCCACACCACAACCCCCCCTCCACCAAACTTTACACTTGGCACAATGCTGTCAGGCAAGTACCGTTCTCCTGGCAACTGCAAAACCTAGACTTGTCCATCGGATTGCCAGACAGAGAAGTGTGATTTGTCACTCCAGAGAACACGTCTCAACTGCTCTAGAGTCCTGCTCTAGAGTTAAGAGTGACCCATTCTTTCACAAATGTTTGTAGAAGCAGTCTGCATGCCTAGGTGCTTGATTTTATATAACTGTGTCCATGGAAGTGATTAGAACACCTGAATTAAATGATTTGAAGGGGTGTCCCAATACTTTTGGCAATATAGTGTACTATTTATTTAAAGCCAGTCACATCAAAGTCTCATCATGTAATCTTACATTTACATTGCTTCAGAAATAATACAGCAACAAGCATATTTTGTATAGCTTTGATTTGTTACAACGGTTTCTCTTCCTATACGACTATTATTCCACAGTGTTAGGCAAACACAGAAGTGTCATGAAGGTCGCAGACATGGAGGTGCAGCTTTAATTTAACAGAGCTGAGTGGTTACTCAAAACAGTATCACTCACAGATAATCCGTGAATTTGGATTCGAACGTGACCGAAAGTGGTGATGTGCGAGTGAATGAGTTGTTTACTTAGTAATTAGTCAATCCATTACCAAGTCTATCCCAATTGGGCTGATTTGCAGAACAGCTAGTGTTAGCAGTTGGACAGCGTAATCAGTCAATCACTGCCTCCTCTCATGACTTTTCTCCAATTTTATTCTGTCCTTACAAATCTGCAGAAGCAAGTCACACATTAAAATAGATCCCAAACTGCATGATCAATAAATCAAAAGATCAAACATTGTCTGTGCTGTGAGCAGGTTTCAGATGAACATGAAGAAACCTCATTGGATTTTTGAGTCTTTAACCTCCCTGCCTACTCCGCCATTCATAGAAGGTGTGATGAGAATATCTGTCCATCCAAATGTTAGTTAGCTTAGTTTATTGTCCTTTCGGAAAATCTTTTTGCATCTGTGGCACCCTTCAGTCGACAATAGAAGGCATGAACAGGTATGAACAAACATAAACAGAGTACAACACAACATTGATCATTACAACATATATAGCCACCCTAGACACCAACATCCCTCTCACAACAGCAGAATCACCGCCATAGGTGTATAATGACATCACAGGAATTTATTTAACAGAGCTATGCTTGAGAATTAAAGGATCTTTGTGCACGGGCAGTCCGAAATAACAGTACCCTATACCTTCGTCCAGATGGTAACAACACATATTCACCATACAGAGGGTGTAACTCATCTCGAAGAATTACCTGGCTTTTTCTCACAACTCGAGAATCACATAACGTTGGCATACCATGTTGTTGTTTACCTGCAATCTTGCTAGCCATATTCACAACCTTATGTCATTTGTTCTTATTTACCACAGACAGTGAGAAATATCAAGCAATAAAACTAAAAGTCAAAATACTCTCCACAAATGAGCGATAGAAAAGAACCAGTACATGTGTATCCACACCAAACTGCCGAAGCTTACGCATGAAATACAATCGTTGCAGACCCTTCTTATAAATGGCTCCTGTATTAACACCCCATGTTAATTTTGCACCAATGACTGTTCCTAAATACTTGTATTCATCTACAACTTCAAATGCACTCACCATTGACAGTTATTTGATTATGTATATCACCTCCTACTCTAAAATCAAAAATCATTTCTTTGGTTTTACAAGTAAAATGTCATAGTATATGGTGGTTGATTGCATACTGGTCCAAAAGAGGCAAAAATAATGCTTACCACTATGACATACTGGTCCTGAGATTCGACTTGGTCCCTTCATCTCAATCCCAAGTCTATGGGATTTTTAAACTTGATTTATTGCCTAGCAGGCGATAATCGTAAGTCTGATCACGTAGAAAAGTAATAGTACACCTCTCCTCAACAAGCTGCACATTTTGAGGCATCACTGAACCCAATTGCTGCACTATAGTTTAATACCTAGGATTAGGAGTTTGTTGAAATCGCTAACATCAAGTATGATCAATAATAGTCATGCCTGCAACAACAACTATTGATCAAATATTAAGATAGCTTTCACTCCATACTTTTAGTCTGGATGTATTGTAGGGTTACAGATATGATTGTTTAATAAGAATGTTGCTCTAAGACAAACAAGGTGCACTGATCCTGCCATACACTACCATTGCAATACACTACCCTTGGTGTTCGTAAGATTTATTTTTTAAAGAAATTTTATTCAGCAAGGATGCATAAATCAAAAGTGATGGTAAAGATTTTTAAATTGTTACAAAAGATTTCAATTTTCAATATTGATAATAATAATGTTTCTTGAGCACCAAATCTACATTTCTGAAGGATCATGTGACTGAAGACTGGAGTAATGATGCTGAAACTGTATTTTTAATAAAATAAATGCGTGGTGAGTATAAGAGACTTAAATTCTAAAACAAATCTTATTTCTGAAAATGTGAGCATAATGTGTGACATTGTTGAGATTTCTTCCAAACTCAAAAAGAGATGTGAGATTAATTAGGTCTATAGTAAAAGTCTCAATTTTCTCCGTATTTAATCTGATTGTTTCTCCTTTTTTCTATACACTGTTTTATGACCCTCACTCTACCTTTCTTAGTTTTTATATGTATAGATAGAGATCACATGGTAGCACACTGTATATTCATAACATAAAAAGGTATTTAGTCTGATCTAATTTAGTCATCAATTATTCTCAATGTGAATTTACCACAAATATCCATGAATGTAGCGCATCCTTTCTTGACTAATCAAAATATCTGTCAAGTGATTTGAATAAACTATAATTAGTACGTATAATGTGCAAAACCAGCTATAATTACAGTGTTTTTTCCAACATGAGCTCTGATTTTCATCCACACAGAGAGACAGAGGTAAACAGCTTATGAATGAGAATGAGATGTTGGTTTTAATCTTTACAGTAAAGCAGACGGGGCTTACACCGGGAAGACCATCACTACTGTTCCATATGACCCGCTCAGTGATTATTGGATAACACTGGGAAAGCGTGCCCTACTGAAGGGGAACGCTGCGGAGCCCACATCGTACCCCGAAAGAGTTATGTAGGAGTACAGGCTGAGTCGTAGCCCGCGACAGAGAGAGGGGGCTCAATCCCATTGATGGGAAGGCTCTCCCAAGGGAAAGACACAGGCTTCCCGTTGGAGCGACCATGGACAGATATATGGGATCCCCGCAGGGTCACTCATATAACCCAAGCCCAATACCGGTTCTAAAGGATTCAGCGGCAAGGGGCCTGATGCCAGACGGTCCGCCACATCCGGCACAGAGGGTGATGGAGGACTCACAGAGTTTGCTTCTGGAGAAAATAACGCCGTAGTGCAGCAAGCCGACAAGAGCCGGGGCCCCTCAGTGTTTCTACCCGTTTGAGGTGAGAACACAGGAGGAAACCGGCTCTACACGTAGGCTATAGAATCTAGCGAACGTGTTAGGTGTCGCCCAGCCCGCAGCTCTACAGATGTCTGACAGCGAGGCGCCACGTGTTCCCAACACTTCTAGTAAAGTGTGCTCGCACCCTGAGCGGACAGGGCACACCTTGTGCTTGGTAAGCCAAGGTGATGGCATCCACTATCCAGTGGGCCATCCTCTGCTTGGAGACAGCCTTTCCCTTCTGCTGGCCTCCGTAACAGACAAAGAGCTGATCTGAGGTCCTAAAGCTTTGAGTTCTATCCACGTAGATCCGCAGGGCGCGGACGGGACAGAGCAAAGCTAGGGCTGGGTCTGCCTCCTCGGGGGGCAGCGCTTGCAGGTTCACCACCTGGTCCCTGAAGGGAGTGGTAGGAACCTTGGGCACATAGCCAGGCCGGGGTCTTAGTACCACGTGCGCATCGCCCGGCCCGAACTCTAGGCACGAATCGTCGACCGAAAATGCCTGCAGGTCCCCTACCCTCTTGATGGAGGCCAATGCAGCCAACAGCAAAGTCTTCATAGAGAGAAGCTTTAGCTCTGCTGACTGCAAAGGCTCAAATGGGGCATTCTGAAGTGCTCGGAGCACCAGAGTAAGATCCCAAGAGGGTATGGAGGGGGGACGAGGAGGATTTAACCGTCTCGCCCCCCTAAGGAACCTGACAACCAGGTTGTGCTTACCAACCGTCTTACCATCTACGTGGTCATGATAGGCAGATATCGCAGCAACATAGACTTTGAGGGTGGAGGGGGACAGCCTACGCTCCAACCCTTGCTGCAGGAAGGAAAGCACAGACGCGATCGAACATCTTCGGGGGTCTTCTCGGCGAGAAGAACACCACTCGACGAACAGGTTCCACTTCAGGGCGTAGGCCTGTCTTGTAGACGGTGCTCACGCCGAAGTGATGGTGTTAACTACCCCTTGGGGTAAGTCACCTAGGGGCCAAACATGAAGCTTCCACAGGTCTGGACGCGGGTACCACAGGGTGCCCCGTCTCTGAGTTAGAATATCCTTCCTCAGAGGAATCGGCCACGGAGGGGCTGTCGCGAGGAGCATAAGTTCTGGGAACCAGGTCCGGGTGGGCCAGTACGGCGCCACTAGCAGGACCTGCTCCTCGTCCTCCCTGACCTTGCACAGTGTCTGCGCGAGTAGGCTCACTGGGGGAAATGCATATTTGCGCAGCTAGCCTGGGGCCAGCTGTGCGCCAGTGCATCCATGCCGAGTGTGCCCTCGGTCAGCGAATAGAACCACTGGCAATGGGACATTTCTGGAGAGGCAAACAGGTCGACCTGTGCCATCCCGAACTGTCTCCAAATCAGCTGGACCACCTGGGGGTGGAGTCGCCACTACCCTGGGAGCACAGCTTGTGAAAGCTCGTCGGCCACACGGTTGCGCACACCAGGGACATGAATGGCCCGAAGCGACCCCCGACACTTCTGACTCCAGAGGAGGAGATGGCGGGCGAGTTGCGACATGCGACGGGAGCGCAGACCACCTTGTCGGTTGATATAAGCAACGGTATGTATCCCTTTGCAGGTCCGCCATCGAGGGTGGTGAGGGAGGAGGATCCACTAGGCCGGTTTCGGGCAGTAAAAGCTCCTTGTGCACCTCCGGGAAGAAAGGAACCGGGGTGGGGCGCTGAGAACCAGCACGGGCCACCCCGAGATACCAATCATCCAGCCTTGAGGGATCGAAACACGGTAGAGGGTTCCACACGAGCCCGACTCTCTCGGCAGCCCGGGAAAGCATGGCCATCATTTCCGGATCGGTATCGGGCACAGCGAATCTTCCCGAAGGAGCCCCCTGCGCCGACACGTCATCTCCGGAGAATTCTGACCCTCCCTCCGATGCAGCGATGGACATCTGATCATCGGGGGGAGCCCTGAAGGATACGGTTGGTGCACATCTCGTGGACGGCCCAGCACGTTCCAACAGAAGCTCTACTGGCTGCAGAGTGCGCGAGGAGAGAGGGTTCCCCGGGGATTGGTTCCCTGGGGGAAGCGCACTCACCGTCACCCTCAAATCACCCGTGCTACTGCCTGAAGTAACCCTTTGTGGGGGGTTAGATCGAGGCAGAGGCACGGGGAATCCACCCCTTGCGAGATGGAGTCTAGACTGCAACTCTGAGATGGTCGTGTTCCCGCAGTGAGAACATGAGTCATCCACCAGCGCTGCCTCAGTGTACTGAACGCCCAAACACGAGATACAGCGATGGTGACCATCCCTCGGTGACAGGTAACCACCACACCCAGAAACGCACAGAAAGAATGTCATCTTGAAAAAGACGCAAGCTCTTTCTGTGTTGCTCTTTTAGAGGATCGCTCTCCTTGGTGCTGAAGCACGCAGGGGGAGGGGCCGCGGCGACACAGTCAGGGCAATAGTGCAGCCTGACGCGCGCGCTCTCTCTCACTGGACGCTCTGTACCAGCCGTAAGAATGGCTTTTTAGCGCTCTCCACCAGGCGCACCGAACCAGCTGTGAGAACAGCCCTTGTGTTTGCTCTCACGAGCAAAAAAGAGAGATGATCGTAAGACCACACGACCCGTTGCTGTGCCGTCACACCAACACCGACTGAAGAGCGCTTCCAAAAGGGCAGGCTTCCAGTCAGGACTGCGAAGTAGGTGAGTGATGTCTAGCATAACCAGATACCACTCGGCTCCGAAGCAAAAGGTTGATTTGATGCAAGCACCTGTGTCTCATTTATACCCACGCTGCATGGCATGAACACCTGGTGCAATCATTGCATGCCAATGTGCATTGGCTAGTTTAGTTTAGTTTCATCTCGCGAGCGAGATTCCTATTCGTCGGTACTCCGACGTGGCGTCGAGAGTGACAGACTGAAAGGGAACAAGGTTGATAAAGGAGACACAGCTGAACTAAGAGAACACATCATTTCAGTAATCATGACAATAAGTGGCGGGAAACTAGACAAAGGAAACACATGTGACTGAAAGTAACAAACTGAAAGTCCATGAAAATGAAAATAACTAAACAGAACCATAACTATCCTTTAAGGAACACCGAAGGAA